>ML401379.1:70098-244742 GCA_005239525.1 Nicotiana knightiana | reverse complement strand
AAACAGGGCTATTTAACATAATTGTTTAGTGATAAAGGTAAACAGGCATATATGAGGAACAGGCATGAGCCCCCAAAGCCTCCTTCTCCAAAACGAACCGTTAACGTAATACACGGGGGTGAAGAAGTAAACAGAGTGATTTGCAAAACAACCACAAAGTTCACAATTACACATGGGAAACGTGCTCGTGGAGAAGACGATATAACCTTCGATGATGCAGATAGCAGCGGATTAATGCTTCCGCACAACGATACTCTGGTAATCTCTCTACTTATTCATGACACTAGCGTGAAAAGAGTGTTGATTGATCCAGGCAGTTCAGTCAATATCATTTTGCTAAGAGTCAGGGAAGAAATGCTACTGGGAAATTAAGTAATCCCAAAAGCACGATCTATATCCGGGTTTGATAACTCTACGGTTATAACAAAAGGAGAAATTGAGCTTAACACTTATGCTGAGGGGGTGATCAAAAGAGCTAGGGTTCCAATTCATCGATACCCACATGGCTTATAACGTGATCATTGGAAGGCCATTGATCCACGATGCGATACCCTACATGTTGCATCAGGTAATTAAATTTCCCTATGAATGGGGGATTCAACAAATCAAATGAGATCAGCAGATCGCCAAATATAAATTTTGTGGTACACTAGAACAAGAAAATAGAGGTGGAAGAATTATGAGATAAGGAAATCTCTCAAACAGGTAACACCGCCCAAACAGATATGAAAAGAATTACTGCCCAAATAGGTACGGAAGATAATATTGCTGAAACAAGCACAAAAGAAAATACTTACGAGAAGAAGAGTCAAGTTACCACGGAAGGTGTACTATACCACACAGATGCAGATTCCAGACCGGACGTCATTCATGAACCGGAGGAAGATGAGCACATCAAAACAACTACGGAGGAGCTCGAAGCTGTTCCGTTATCTGAAAAAAACCCTGAGCAGAAAGTGTATATAGGCACGAGGCTCAGACCCACTCGAAGAGGTAAGATAGTTGATTATTTAAAGGCTAACGTAGACTGTTTTGCGTGGTCCCACTCAGATATGACAGGCATCCCACCAGAAGTGATGACTCATAAACTAAATGAAGATCTATCCTTCGTACCTGTTAAGCAGAAGAAAAGAAAGCAAGGACCATTCAAGAACCAAGTGATCGACGAAGAGGTACAAAAACTCTTGAAGATTGGTTCGATACGAGAGGTAACGTACCCTAACTGGTTAGCAAACACTATGGTAGTACCTAGAAAGAATGGCAAGTGGAGAGTATGCGTAGATTATAATGATTTAAACAAAGCATGCCCCAAAGATTCATTCCCATTGCCTCATATAGATCAAATGATTGATGCTACCGCAGGTCATGAACTATTAAGCTTTCTAGATGCATATTCTGATGATAATCAGATTAAAATGGATCCTTTAGACGAGGAAAAAACCTCCTTTATCACGAATTGGGGAAATTATTGTTATAAAGTCATGCCTTTTGGCCTAAAAAACGCTGGAGCCACTTATCAAAGGCTAGTGACCAAGATGTTACAAGAACATCTGGGAAAAACGATGGAGGTATACATCGATGACATGTTGGTAAAATCAACACAAGCACAAGACCATTTCCAGCACCTATCTACTGCTTTTGATATTTTACGCAGGTATAATATGAAGTTGAATCCAGAGAAATGCGCTTTTGGAGTGCAATCAGGCAAATTTTTGGGTTTCCTTGTATCAAACAGAGGAATAGAGGTAAATCCCGCTCAAATTAAAGCCATAGAGGAAATACCTGATGTTTTAACAAATAAAAAGGAGGTTCAAAGACTGACAGGAAGAATAGCAGCTTTGGGGAGGTTTATTTCTAGATCTTCCGAAAAAAGTTTTAAATTCTTCTCAGTTCTCAAAAAACAGAATCAGTTCGAATGGACTGAAGAATGTCAGCAAGCCCTCAAGAACCTGAAGATTTATCTATCGAAACCACCAGTACTTTCAAAGCCAAAAGAAGGGGAAATATTGTACATCTACCTGGCTGTCTCAGAAATTGCTGTAAGTGCAGTATTGGTAAGAGAAGAAAAAGATAAACAATCACCTATCTATTATGTAAGTAAAACTTTCCTAGATGCTGAGACTAGATATCCACATCTGGAAAAGTTATCTTTAGCTTTAATAATGACATCTAGAAAATTACGACCCTATTTTCAATGCCACCCACACTGTTGTGACCTCATATCCTTTAAGAAATATTCTGCATAAACAGGAATTGTCAGGAAGATTAGCCAAATGGGCCATATAATTAAGTGAGCATGAGATAATTTATCAGCCTAGGACTGCAATTAAGTCTCAAATACTAGCTGATTTTAGTAATGGCATTGTATCTGAGGTAGAAAAAGAGTTACAACTCTTTAACGGTGTTAGTCCAGGCCTGTGGACTTTGTTCACCGATGGTTCTTCAAATATAAAAGGCGTTGGCTTAGGCATAGTCTTGATATCACCCACGGGTGAAAAGACTCGGCAAGCTATGAAGTGTTATCATATCACTAACAATGAAGCAGAGTACGAAGCTGTTATTGTAGGGCTTGAACTTGCACGGGAGCTCTCAATCGAGCAAATTGTGATCAACAGCGATTCCCAACTGGTAGTAAATCAGATACAGGGGACTTACATTGCTCGAGAGACTAGAATGCAACAGTATCTTGAAAGAGCACGGGAGCTCGTGAGACAATTTAAAACATGGAAGGTAGTGCAAATACCTAGAGAAGAAAATGCAGAGGCAGATTCATTAGCTAACCTCGTAGCAGTCACGGAAGTAACGAACAAAGACAATACAATTGTCGTTCAATTATTTCATTCAATAATAGACCAGGACATGAATGAGGTAACTTTCAACAACCTAACCTGGGACTGGAGAAACGAAATTCTTAATTTTTTGCAGAATAGCACTGTGCCTGAAGATAGGAAAGCGGCTCAAGCACTACGCCACAAATCTGCTCGATACTGCCTTATTCACAACTTACTTTATCACAAGATGTTCGGGGGACCCCTAGCTAAATGCCTTGGACCTAACCAAACAGAATTTGTGATGAAAGAAGTCCACGAAGGACACTATGGAAATCACTTAGGGGCTAGATCCTTAGTGAAAACACTAATCAGAGCCGGATACTATTGGCCTAAGATGGAAGAGGAAGCCGAGAATTTCGTATCCAAATGTGACATATGCCAAAGGTTTGCCAATAACATGCATCGACCATCGGAATTATTACATCCAATAATATCCCCATGGCCTTTTATGAAATAGGGTATGGACATAGTAGGACCTCTTCTCACAGTTAAAGGACATGTACGGTTTTTACTCGTACTAACCGACTATTTTACAAAATGGGTAGAGGCAAAACCGTTCAAACAAGTGCGAGAAAAGGAAGTTAAAATCTTCTTATGGCGAAACATAATATGCCGCTTTGGAATACCAAAGGAGATCGTGTGTGATAATGGCCCACAATTCATAGGCTCGCAAATCACAGAATTCTTCGAAAGTTGGCAAATCAAGCGGATCACCTTAACGCCTTACCACCCCGTGGCTAATGGTTAAGCTAAGTCAACAAATAAGGTCATCATCAACAACCTAAAAAAGCGGCTGGATAAAGCCAAAGGAAACTGGCCTGATGAGTTACCAGCGGTACTATGGGCATACAGAAAGACTTCAAAAATAGCCGCGGGAGAAACTCCGTTCGCACTTGTTTATGGCTCAGAAGCCTTAGTAGATGTAGAGATTGGCGAACCAAGTATAAGGTTCTCGACGACCATGGAATGTGAAAACAACAACGAATTAAGGACCAACCTGGGCCTGCTCGAACCACGGAGAGAAGCAACATTGATACGGATGGCAGCTCAAAAACAAATCATAGAGAGTTATTACAACCGCAAAGCTCATCTCAGGTACTTTAAAATTTGGGACTTCGTCACTCTCCACCCGGTGACCGTCCTTGTTGGGATGAGCTCATTCTTCTCATTGTGGATTACTGTCATGCCTCCCTTCTTTGGCACACATTGCACCGGGATCACCCAAGAACTATCTGCAATGGGGTAGACCACCCCGGCATCCAACAACTTGATTATCTCCTTCTTGAACACCTCTTGCATCGATGGATTCAATCTCCTTTGGTGTTAACCACTCGGCTTGCTTCCTTCCTCCAATTGGATTTTATGCTCACAAATTCTGGAGAGAACTCCTCGGATGTCCTCTATTGTCCATCCAATTGCTTGTCGGTGTTCCTGCAAGACATTCAACAATTTACCTACCTACACATCATCCAACAAAGAGGAAACAATTACGGGTGAAGTATCATTAGAGCCAGGAAATTTATACCTCAAATGTGATGGAAGTGGCTTGAGCTCAAGTTTTGGCGGCTCAATGATGGAAGGCTTTACGGGAGGAGTGACTCTATTCTCTAAGTCAAGAGAGAGCTTCTTTGGTGCATAAGTGTAGGACCCACGTCTTTCTAATGCATTCACGGCTTCCACATACCCCTCCATGTCCTCACCATCAAAATTGACCAATATTGCCACCAAGGCCTCACCAAGGCACTCTTCTTCCATCTTCATGTCGCTTGCATCCTCCACCTCATCAATGACCGAGATCCCTTCATATGCATTTGGCAACTTCATACCCTTACTAGCTTGGAAGGTGACTTGTTCATCATTAACTCGGAACTTGATCTCATTCTGTTCCGAGTCCATCAAAGCTCTTCTCGTGGAAAGGAATGGCCTCCCTAATATGATAGGAATTTCCTTGTAAACCGCACAATCAAGGATCGCAAAGTCACTGGGAGAAGAAAGTTCCCCACTTTTACTAGGACATCATTAACAATACCCACGAGTCTTTTGATTGAACGGTCGGCCATTTGCTATCTCATACTTGTAGGTCTTGGCAAACCCAATCCCGCTTCCTTGTAAATAGGAAGGGGCATCAAGTTAATGCTAGCCCCATTGTCACAAAGTGCCCTTGCAAAATCTCTCAAACCAATAGTACATGGGATGGTGAATGCTCCCGGGTCTTCCTTCTTCTCAACGGTTGTTGTAGCAATAATAGAGCTAACCCAGCGAGTCATACTCACCACTTCATTTTTGGTAGTTCTCTTCTTGGTCATCAAGTCCTTTAAGTATTTGGAAAATCCCGGCATCTCTTGGAAGGCTTCTGGTACATCCCGACATCTCTTGAAAGGCTTTCAAGAATGGAATGTTCATCGACAATTGCTTTAGAATATCATAAAACTTCTTGAACTTGCTATCATATACTCTTCTAACGATCCTAGAGGGAATGGAGGTGTAGGCCGAGGAATCGGTGGAGGAGCTTTTGGGGTCTCATTCACCTTTTCCTTAACCTTTTCATGCCTTGGTTTTTGGACTTTCACCTCTTGGGAGGGCTTCTCACTTTCAACAACAACCGGCACTTAAACTCGTGCCTCAACATCTTTCTCAAGATCATCTACGTCAACCACTTATTCACTTTCATATTGAAGTACTTTCCCGCTTCTAGTAGTGATAGCCATGCAATGAGAAGATGGACCGCTCACATTCCCCTTTGGGTTGACAATTGTATCACTTGGAAGGGTACCTTTGAGCTTTGGATTTTGTTCTCTTGACAAGTCTTGCATTTGCATTTCAAGCTTTTGTATAGAGGCGGTATGTGACCCTACTATTTCGGACATGTTCTTCATTGTAGCATCACCTCTCTCTTGATTTTGCAAAATCTTTTCGGGCATTCCTTCCAACTTGGATTCATTTGAAGGACCCTCCTTGTAGTGCGAGGAGTTAGAATATTTTCCCTTTGGTGGAACATAGGGGTTGGAACTCCGGTTGGCATAGTTGTTATTGTTGTTGTTCCAATTACCTTGACTCGACCCACCTTGATCATTGAGCCAATTTGTTGGCCTTGCCCTTGCGGGTTTGGCCTCCATTGATTTTGTTGGCGATGCCCACCTTGAGGATTATGGACATAGTTGGCTTCTTCGAATTATTTATTTCCCATTGGTTGCATATCTTCCACAACATTTACCTTCTTTTTCTGACTTTCTGTGAACATCTTGGTTAGCATATCAATGTTTGTGGCAAGCCCGACAATCAATTGGTCTCTCTCTTGGTTTTCTTTGATCATGTTGGTTAGAGAAGGAGTACCATAAGAATTCCACCACTAGCATCTTCAGAATGCCATGCTTGATTGTGTTTGGCCATCTTGTCTAGAATCTGTGTAATCCTAGGGAATGATTTGTCCATGAAAGATCCGTCTGCTGCGTTTTTCACTATGGACTGGGACAATGGATCCAAACCCATGTATAACTTCTCCATCAAAATAGTATCCGGAAAACCATGGTTCGGTGACCTCACTAAGTATAACTTGAATCTGTCCACAGTTCATGTAAGTGTTGCTGGTAGTTGTTTGGAGAAGAAGATTTTATCTCTAAGCTCAGACTTCTTGCTCTGTGGGAACCACTTGGACAAGAAGGCACTGACAAGTTCGGGCCAAGGAGTGATAGATTGAGGAGGTAGATTTTGAATCCACTTTTTCGCCTCTCCAGTCAATGAGTATTTGAACACTCGCCATCTCATGGCATCATCTGTTACATTGTTCTGTTTATGCATGGCGCACACACCCAAGAAATTCCTAAGGTGTTGCGTTGGATCATCATCTGTAGAGTTATTGAATAATCCTTATGCCTTAAGCATTAGGATTAACCCGTGCTCTACTTTGAATGTAGCAGCTTCAACTTGTGGAGGGAGAATAGCGTTGGTGTCATCAATGTATTCCTCAATGTCCGCAAAGGGATTCTTCTTTTCTTCATAATCGGCCATTCTTACCTAGCACACCAAGCAAAGCAAGCGAAGTGTGATGGAATAGAAAATATGTAAAGTAAAGTACACACCAGTTAGTAATTTCAAAACCGTATTCCCCGGCAACGACGCAAAAATTTGATACGCTCAAATTACACCTTAAAATAGTGTAAAGCGGTCGATGTCAAATATAATAACCCAACTAGGTTGGGGTCGAATCCCACAGGGAATAGGCGTGAAAGGATTACATGAATAGTGTGAATCTTAACTTAAATCGTGATCCTATTCCATTAGTGTAACAAGAGTATTATAATTGAGTGTGTTGTAATTGAGTGAAATAGTAACAAGTATGATTATATAAGATTGTAAATAATTTAATTAACTAAACCAATATTGTGTCCCCTTCAATGAAATGTAATGCTATCGGTGTTAATATGATATATTTCTAATGGAAGGTCCTTTTGATATGCGAATGATTTCTAAATGACTACGCAATATTTTTCAATAGTTGAGTAGTATTTCCTCTTTAATACTTCTCCAAATAGAAAAGAGTTGCAATTAAGAATAATCAATTTATGCCAAATAAAATACACTTATTCCTAAGCTATTCTATTAAACAAGGTTTAAAGCCTTGAGTTTTTGATATTTACTTCTACCAAACTCTAACCCACTTTTTCAAGTAAAGAAAGAGTATAATGACACTTGTTAATGTTTGCAACCACCAACAATAAATGAAGAATGAGAAATAAATATATATCAACCAACCATTATATATATATTCAATGGTAAACACTCATTAACATTACACCCATTTAGGGTCCACAGCGTTAATATTTAAAACTAGCCACACATGCTAAAATACAAAAAGAAGAGAATATTAAATGTCATAATGCTTACAAAAGTTCAAGATTCTTCACTCTCAAACTTCCAAAAGATGGGAATATTCAATTCTTGGAATGTAGCTCCTTTTTCAGACCAGATGCCCACACAAAACCCTAATAAATCAATTTATAGTGGGCTAAAAATCGGAGCCAATTTCGGACACAAATACCCTTTCAGATTAGTTATGTGACCGCATATCTGTCTCATAACAGACATGCGACTCGCTTATTCTTCAACTCCATCGCATCTTCTCAGACCAGGTTCCAGGTAGTCGTCGCACAGGGATTATGCGGTTCACATTGTTAATATGCGACCTCATTTTGCCATCGCATTTTTGGGCTCAGCAACTTCTACTGGAAGTTTGTGATCCATTATGCGGCCCGCAAACATGCTATGCGGTCGAATAATGGACCGCATTTTCTTTGCTTGGATGGTTAAACAAACTGTTGTGATTTGTGGTCTCCTTGAGCATTTTGCGGTCCGCATGTTTAGTTTGCGATCTCATTTTGTCAATTTCTTGATTTTTTGCAGCTTCTTGATTTCATTTCCATGTTCTTGGGTTCTCAAGCCTCATGCACTGCAAAACATCAAAATTACATAAGTATCACAGACAATTTCATTTGAATCGAGCTAAAATCTAAGCAATTGGTATTAAATGTGTCGAAATTCTCCGGCACATCAGCACACTATACATTTAGAGTTAAGGTCTTAAACAGATTAGGGCATACTAATAACATCAGTAATCAGAATCATGCATAAAACATGGATTAGGCCATATAATCAATGCAAACATCTAAATCATCAATAACATTAAACTAAACATGCTTCGCATTGTCCAGATTGCCTATATTAGATACAAACACATCATTAGGCTAACAGTTTATAGGCAGAATCTTATATGAAGAAAGGCAGGGAATTACACCAAATCATGCAATTTCAGAGAACATTGACATGCTAATTAGAACATAATGGAATAAACATTGTGAGGCTGGGAAACTAACTAGTTATTGTTTAATAAACAAGAAACGAACAACAATCAGGACCCCGAATCTCAAATATGTCAAGTTCTCAAGGGTTTCAAGAACTCAAGGCAGTGCTCACACCCAAGAAAGGTCGGAAAAGCAGGAAATTCGGTGGCCTTGGATTTCAGGCGGCAAAGAACCAAAATAGAACAAGAAGGTAAACGAACAGAGTAAAAGCCTCAGTTTTTTTTAGTGAAAATTTTGTGATTCCATTTCTGTTCAGAAATGAATGGGGGGAGGGGCTTATATAATAGTAGGAATCAAACGGTAACAAATTTAAACAAGGAAAATAAATATACAAATAAGTCCAAAAAATCAACTTAAGAAATCTGTAAACCCTAGTTTTTTAGGGAAAGTAAATATTGATAAAATATAAACAAAATTCGGACCCACAGTAGAAATAGGGCAAATATAGACATAATAACACTCAAAATCAGAGATTTGAACCAATTTTGTTTCGATTTTGAAGAGATCTGTAAACCTTAGTTATAGGGAAAGTAAGAATCAACAGAATATAAACAAACATTCGGACTCACAGTAGCATATGATGAACATAGACGCAATAACAATAAAAAACCAGGGATTTTAACCATTTTTTGTTGGATTTTGATGATATCTGCTAGCCATGTTTAGGCAAGCACTATAGGAGAGAAGCCAGTACCAGAAGGGGGTCGAGTTTGGTAACTAATAGCCATTAAATCCCATATTAGTGTGATGATTCTTTTTCTAAAGGGGTCATCTTATGAATTAAGACCCTATTCCGAGCTCATTAGTCTTAAAAGCCGTATTTTCATTAACCTCGACTTGCTTGCACAGTCTGGGCATGAATTCGGAAAGCCTTATGTGAAAATATATGAAATGATAATTTTTGAGATTTTAAAAAAATAACTTTTAGTTGACTTTGGTCAATGTTTTGAGTAAACGGACCCAGACCCGTGTTCCGACGGTCCCGGAAGGTCTGTAGTAAAACGTGGGACTTGGGCATATGCCCGAAATCAAGTTCCGAGGTCCCTAGCTCGAGAAATGAATTTCTAATGAAAATTATTAGACTGAAATTTAAAAGGATTTAAAGAAAATGATCAATGTTTGAACTCGTTGATATCGGGCCCGTATTTTGGTTCCGGAGCCCGGTACAAGTCTATTATAATGTTAAAGTCATGTCTGTGAAATTTGGTAGAAATCAGAGTTGATTTGGCGTGATTCAGACGTCCGGTTGAGAAAATTGAAACTTTAAAGTGTTCTTGAGAATTTCGTTGATTTTGATGTTAAATCCGTAGTTTTAGGTGTTATTTTAGCCATTTGATCTCACGAGCAAGTCAGTAGGATGTTTTTAGACTTGCGTGCTTGTTTGGTTTTGAGCCTCGAAGGCTCGGGCGAGTTTCGGGTAGGCTTCGGGATGTTTTAAACTTAAAAAACCTACTGTTTTGCAGTTGTTGGTGCACAAGAATTTTGTGCTTTGCGATCATGAAGTGCAAGATGGGATGGGGAGGGATTTCTTCTACGCGAACGCGAAGCTTCGGTAGGGAACGCGGAGCACTGGGAGATTAACTCTTCGCGAACGCGATTGACCTTATGCGAACGCGTAGTGTATTGGAGGTGGGGTGGGGAATCGTTGAGTTGCTCTTCGCGAACACGACCACTGGGTCGCGAACATGAGCAGCTCTTCACGAATGTGTAGGCCTTCTGGCCGCAAAGCATTGCGAACGCGACAGGTCCTTCGCGAACGAGAAGAAGACATGTCGAGCGAATTAAAACAGAACCTAAAACGAGAATTGGCCATTCTTTCATATATTCAAAACCAACAAGGCTTAGGGGCGTTTTTCAAGAGACAAATTCTTCCCCAAAGTATTGGTAAAAGATTCTAAATTACTCTCTCCCAATTACCCATTGTCTTTCATCAATTTTCAACCAAAAATCTAGGGTTTTCATGGTAGAAATTGGGGGTTTTGGTAGAATT
This sequence comes from Nicotiana knightiana, assembly GCA_005239525.1. Taxonomy (NCBI): domain Eukaryota; kingdom Viridiplantae; phylum Streptophyta; class Magnoliopsida; order Solanales; family Solanaceae; genus Nicotiana; species Nicotiana knightiana. Next base: position 234,063 of record ML401379.1, on the reverse strand, counting down.
AGGGAATTTTGTATAATTGGAATTTAGACCTCGAATTGGGGTCGGATTTCAAAACTAATTACCTATCATGCTCGGGGTTGAATGGGTAAACGGATTTTGGTCCAAACCTCGAGTTTGGACCAAGCGGGCCCGGGGTCAGTTTTTTAATTTTTTGGGAAAATTTGGGAAATCAGTAATTATTCATTAAAGTTGATTCCTTTAGCGACAGTTGATGATGTTAAACTAATTATGATTAGATACAAGTGGGTTGGAGGTTAATGCTAAAGGGAATGTTGTACTTGAGCAGTGAATGACCTGCGAAATCGAGGTAAGTGTTGTGCCTAACCTTAGCTTGATGGAATAGATATTGTGTGATTACTTTCTACTTGTTTTGTTACTGAAAGCGATGTATATGTGAGGTGACGAGTACCTATTCGTATTAGTCAAGTCATAACATGCGAGTGAAAGTCCATTCTTGTTATTCCTGTAGTCTTAAATGCTATTATCCATGCTTATTGTTGCTATTGAACTGTTGAGATAACTGTATTCGGTTCCACCGAGATGGATAACATTGTGAACATTGATTCGAGGTTGAGACGTTAAATTGTGAAGGTAATTATGATGAAATACTGATTTCTTGTAAAACTTTCTCTGTATCTGTTGTTACTGATTCTATGATTGGTAGGAAGAGTGAAAAACACGAAGGGTGATGCCGTGCATAATTTATTTATATGGTGAGGAAGAGTGTAAATCACAGAGGGTAATGCCGTACACGATTTATTTATATTGTGAGGAAAAGTCTAAAGAAAGAAGGGGGATGTCGTGCATAATTTATTTATATTGTGAGGTTGAGTGTAAAAGCACGAAGGGTGATGCAGTGCATTCATATTTATAATCTGGTGAGGATGAGAGTAAAAGCACGAAGGGTGATGCTGTGCATTCCTATATTATTTGGTGAGGCTGAGAGTAAAAGCACGAAGGGTGATGCCGTGCAGATTTCCTTTCTATTTTAGTTGCTTAATTTGTTTGTTTGCTAATCACTGTCTATTTTTGCCTTCTAGTTTTTTCCCACTCCTTATGTTGAAGTTCCCCACTGTATGTCCCCTTCCCATTAGTTGTTGTTTAAAATTCTTTATTTGCTGTTATTTCCAATAGTATGATTATATATGTCCAGGTTTTTATGTGGTGTCCTGTCCTAGTCTCGTCACTGCTTCGCCGAGATTAGGCTCGACACTTACCATTACATAGGGTCGGTTGTACTGATACTGCACTCTGCACTTTCTGTGCAGATCCATGTTTAGGTCCGAGCTGAGTTCGAGTTGTAGTAGACTATTCGCATGGAGACACAAGGTAGATCTGCCGACATCCGCGGATTCCTGGAGTCTCTTCCTTATTATTCAGTTGCTGTTTTATATAGTTCAAAATAGTTATATATTTTCTTTCAGTCAAATACTTGTAGTAAATTCTTAGTAGTTCGTGAATTGTGACTCCAAAACCCTGGGTAGCTAAAAATTAGTATTATTTTCGCAGTATTGTAGACTATTTCATTTGTTATTTTGGTATTATATATTGGATAGTATAAAATTTCGTATATATTTTAGTTGTTTTAATGTCGTAACCCTCTAATGTTGGCTTGCCTAGCAAGCGTTAGGCGCCATGACGATCCTGATGGTGGGAAATCGGGTCGTGACAAGTTGGTATCAGAGCACTAGGTTGTCTAGGTCTCACAATTCATGGACAAGATTAATAGAGTCTGAGGGATCGGTACGGAGATGTCCGTACTTATCCCCTAGAGGCTATAAATTTAGGAACAAGTTCACTTTTATTCAACTCTGTCATGCGATTCTTGTTATCTCAATACTGATTGAACTCTTCTATTCTTATTCTCTTGTAAATGGCGAGAACATGTACCTCATCTTCTGCTGACCAGGAGCCGGACCCTCCAGCAGCAACAGCTCTTACAAGGGGCATAGGCCACGGACATGCCCGAGGCCGAGGCAGGGGCAGGACTCAGCCCAGTGCTCAAGAAGCAGCTCCAGCTGCGGAGCCTCAGACAGAGTTCGGCGGAGAGGCTACAGCTCAGGTCCCAGAGGGGTTTTGCTATTCCGGTGCTTCAGGATGCCTTGGTCCGACTAGTAGGCCTTATGGAGAGTGTAACCCAGACTAGTGCACTCCCCAGGGTAGTAGCCGTATCTCAGGATGGAGAAGGAGTCCAGACTCCTGCTACCCACACTCCGGAGCAGATTACTCCTCAGCTTCAGACCCCAGCAACCCATCCAATTGAGGTAGTTCAGCCAGTTTGGGTAGTTCGGCCAGTTGCTGCAGCACAGCTCGTTGATGGGACAACTATGTCCTTCGATGCTTTATGGAGATTGGATAGGTTTATCAAGATTTTCCCTATTCATTTCGGTGGTGCCACTTCGGAGTACCCCTAGGAATACCTTGATAGTTCTCATGAGGTTCTTCGGAACATGGGTATCTTGGAGACCAGTGAGGTCGACTTTGCTTCTTTCTAGATGACTGGTTCTGCCAAGAAGTGGTGGAGGGATTATCTATTGACTAGACCAGTTGGGTCACTTGCTTATACTTGGGATCAGTTTTCACACATCTTCTTGGAGAATTTTCTACCAGTTTGAGCCTCTCCAGTAAGGCAGCATGGATGTTATGCAGTATGAGACTCGTTGCGTGGATTTGGCCCGTCATGCTACTCTTTTTCTACCCACAGAGAGGGAGAGGGTTAGGAGATTTATTGAGGGTCTTGCTCAACCTATCAGATTGCAGATGGCTAAGGAGACATGGAGAAAGATATCTTTCCAGGATGCGGCCAATGTGGCCCGGTGAGTTGAGGTGGTTCTTGGATTGGGAGGTCAGGGGTTAGCAAAGATACCTCGCCATTCCGGTTGATTCAGCGGTGCCTCATCTGGAGGCGGGGGTACTTTTAGTAGAGGCCATTCCATTCATCAATTTAGGCATCCCATGGTGTCCCAGGTGGTCGCGGCCCTTACATGCCTTATTCTGATTAGCCAGCTCCTATAATTGCACCTCCTCCAGGGTGGTTATACAGTTCGAGAGGGTTAGTTTGCCGGCCAGCAATCTCCGTAGTTGATGTCTTGTTATACTTGTGGTGACCCGAGGCACATTGCTAGATATTTCCCTTGCGCGTCGGGTAGTTCTCAGTATCAGGGTTCTCGCGCTATAGTTCTGACACAAGCTGCCGCACCACCTGCCCAGCCAACCTAGGGTAGGGGTCAGGTAGCCAGAGGTAGGGGCAAGATTGTTATAGGTGGAGGCCATCCCGCTAGAGGTGGAGGTCCGCCTATCAGAGGTCATCCCAGAGACATGGTTCGGGGTGGTGGGGCCCAACCTCGATTTTATGCATTTTCGGCCGGACCTGAGGTGGAGTCCCCTATGCTGTTATCACAGGTACCGTTTCAGTTTGCAATAGAGATGTTTCAGTTCTGTTTGATCCGGGGTCTACTTACTCGTATGTGTCATCTTACTTTGCTTTATATTTGGTTGTGCCCCATGATTCCTTGATTGTGATGCATGTTGATAATTGGTACGAAGTTTTGGACTTTTAGAATAAACCCTTAGGTTTCTATTCTTGATGGGCGATCGGCGGTAGTCGATAACTATCCGTAGGGGGCTCGGTCCTCGAGTCAAAGGAATGCTTCGGGAAGGCCCATTTTAAAAACCTTGAGATACGAATTCGTAATGCCCGAGAAGATATCTTAATCCAGTCGAGAAGGATTGTCAAGCTCGAGGCTGATCTTTCGAATATGAAGGTCGACAAGAAAGTGGTCGTTTACTTGAAAGGTGATACCGATGCTCGGGCTGATCTGAGAGGAGCTTTCACCAGAGAGAGGAGGGGCGATGAATATGCCCGGTGCAAATCTCGGAGGGAGACCCTAGAGGAGGAACATGTTAGGGGCTCAGAAGAGATAAAGCAGGTCGAGGCGGACGAGATCGACGCCAAGTTTTTTCTTTCTTCTTGAGCTGATGCTGATACTTGAAGGCCGTCGTGGGAGCTGATCCGAGGGGCCTTCGAAGGAGCTGGTCCCGATAGTAGACTAGATTTTTTTGTTTGTTGTTTGCATAAGACTCCTGTGGGAGCATTGTAAATATGTATCTTAAATAGGCCCCGAGGCGCTTTGTGTCGGTATGACCTATAGCTGGCGGCTTGGGCTATTACGCATAAGGTCGATACGAATTTTAAAGTAGTAGGAGACTCGGGCTCTTATGTTTTTTTGGCCCCGAGGCGCTTTTGTTAACTGTATCGGGATTAGTCTCTGAGTCGGGTTTCGACTCGAGCTCAACGGCCCTCAGGTTTTTAAATCGGCCCTGAGGTGCTTTGTGTCGGTATGACCTGTAGCTGGCGACTTGGGCTCTTACGCGTAAGGACGATACGACTTTTAATGTAGCGGGCGACTCGGGCTCTTACGCTTTTATGACCCTGAGGCTCTTTAGTTAACCGTATCGGGCTTAGTTTTCGAGTAGGGTTTCGACTCGAGCTCAGTGGCCCTCAGGTTTTTAAATCGGCCTTGAGGCGCTTTGTGTCGGTATGAACTGTAGCTTGCAGCTTGGTCTCTAACGCGTAAGGTCGACACGACTTTTAATGCAGCGGGCGAATCATGCTCTTACGTTTTTTTTCTTTTTTTTTTGGACCCTGAGGCGCTTTAGTTAACCGTATCAGGATTAGTCTCTGAGTCGGGTTTCAACTCGAGCTCAACAGTCCTCAGGTTCTTAAAAAGGCCTTGAGGCTGTGTCGGTATGACCTGTAGCTGGCGACTTGGGCTCTTACATGTAAGGTCGATACAACTAGGGTCAAGATTCATGGTTAGGGAAAGATCAGGTCTTTTCGAGAGCTTATTGACCCGAAAAATGCTATGTGACCGATTTCTCTAACTCATGAATAAATTACTCGTCGGAAAGGAATAGCCGAAATAGAATGAATGAATGATTCATTCTTAGAGCGCTTCGCGAAAGAATCGTGTGGCGCGGTGAAAGGTTTCCCGTTGGGGTTTCCGACCCTTCGCTAGCTGGCGACTTGGGCTCTTACGCTTTAGGTTGGTACAACCTTTAATGTAGTGGGCGACTTGGGCTCTTACGCTTTTAGGTTGGTACAACCTTTAATGTAGCATGCGACTTGGGCTATTACGCTTTTAGGTTGGTACAGCCTTTAATGTAGCAGGCGACTTGGGCTCTTACGCTTTTAGGTTGGTACAACCTTTGATGTAGCGGGCGACTTGGGCTCTTACGCTTTTAGGTTGGTACAACCTTTAATGTAGCGGGCGACTTGGGCTCTTACGCTTTTAGGTTGGTACAACCTTTAACTGGTTCTTTTCGATGTTTTTAGAAGTAATTGGAGGCCTGTGATTTTATGGCAACAGTCGGACGTCTCCGAGTTGCGTTAGGTCGGAGCCTTATGACTGTGGTCATTGTGTTTGGCCGTAGCCTTTTAGTACCCGAATGAGATAGCCATGGCATCTATATCAAGGGTACGCCTTTTGGGTCTTACAATTTCGATATATAGCCTTGACTTTGATATGGGGTTTATGCCTGTTTTGAGTCTTACAATTTTTTACATTCCTTTCTTGAGGTCTTACAGTTTTGATGTTGCATCATGGAAGGCTTATGAGTTTGAAGTTCCCGGCCCTGAGGTCTTACGGCTTCAAATTTGATAACCTGATGAGCCGACTGTCGGTGGCAGTCCCCGAGATGGGATTGATGTTGCCTCGAGGAGGGCTTATGCTATTGATATTTACTCGTGGAGGGCTTATGATTTAGAAGTTTCCTGCCCTAAGGTCTTGCGGCTTCGATTTTTATAGCTTGATTAATCGACTGCCGGGGACAGCCCCCGAGTCAGAATTGATGTTGCCTCGAGGAGGGCTTATGAGCTCGAAGTTATCTATCCTGAGGTCTTAGTCTCATGCAATTAAGGAGGCAAGGCTTAGCCTCATGCAAAATGGGAGACAATGTTTAGTCTCATGCAAGGAAAAGCAATGCTTAGCCTTATGCAATTAGGGAGACAATGCTTGACCTCATGAAATGAATAGATAATGAGTGATAGCAGAGTATTTCTTAGTTGGAGATGTATTTGCGTTTGGCAGCTTTGCCGCAGAGAAGATAGTGATGTTGATGTGTGTATGTATTCCTTGTTCCTGCGTCTAAAGAAAAATCGTTAGTTTTGCGGTGAAGGTTGTTTCATGCCTTCGCCTTCTTGCTTTGTTCTGTATCGAGATCCTGCTCAAGTTACCATGGGTAGCATCTGACTGTTCATAAAAATAAAGTTTTCAAGGAAATATGCGTGCATTTGATAAATGTAGTTATTTGAAAACATAGTAGTACGCAATATCAATTAAATTAGATGAACCAATAACTGCGATACTTTTAGAGACATTGCGACTTCCTTGCATTAGAATTTTGAGGGTCCTTCTAAAAATTTTCCCCATTTTAATAAGCGATTCTTTGACCGTTCTGCATATGATGAAGTTGGCCGGACATGGTCCGGGATTTTGAGGGTCCTCCTCAAAATTCTGCCCTGGTTTCTGACCATGGGGAAAATGAAGATTTTATTGAGTTGTGACTAAACCCATAGGGCTGCCTACGTATCCCCTCTTAAATGGGAATCAGGTCAAGCGTAGTTTAGTTACATCAGATGAAGAAATGCAAATAATCTAAACGTAATATCTCTTGACTGCGTCTGAGTTGATAGGCTTTGGCCAAATTTCTCCGTCCATTTCTGCAAGTATGACTGCTCCTCCTGTTAGTACTCGGTAAACCATGTAAGGCCCTTGCCAATTGGGTATAAATTTCCCTTTGGATTCATCTTGATGCGGGAAGATTCTCTTTAGCACCAGCTGCCCCGATGTGAATTGTCTAGGTCTGACCCTTTTGTTGAAAGCTCATGACATTCTGTTATGATAAAGTTGACCATGGCATATTGCATTCATTCATTTTCCATAAATGAGAGATAATTGTTCATAGTGCTTCTTATCCATTCTGCATCACTGAGTTCAGCTTCTTGTATGATTCTTAAAGAAGGAATTTCGACCTCGTCAGGAATGACAGCTTCAGTACTGTAGACCGGCAAGTAGGGAGTTGCCCCAGTTGATGTGCAGACTGTGATACGATACCCCAATAAGGCAAATGTTAATTTCTCGTTCCATTGCGTGTGGTTTTCTACCATCTTTCTCAATATTTTCTTGATATTCTTGTTGGCGGCCTCCACGGCTCCATTCATTTGAGGATTGTATGTTGTGGAATTCTTATGCTTGATTGGGAATGTTTCACACATATCTTTCATTAAGTCACTGTTGAGGTTGGCAGCGTTGTCGGTGAAGATAGATTTTGGCACCCCGAATCGGCAAACAATATGATCCCTGACAAAATCTGCGACGACTTTCTTAGTTACGGCTTTGTAAGATGCAGCCTCGACCCATTTTGTGAAGTAGTCTATGGCCACTAAAATAAACCTGTGTCTGTTGAACATTTCGAACTTAGGAGGTTCGTAACCCTCTGGCAGTTCTACGTCCGACTGAATACACAAATCTTCATAGTTCAAACCTTCGACGCCCTTACCACTTTCAACACCTTGGTCTCGACTAGTAATCTTCTTAAGTTCCTCCGCCATATTATTGATGAGCAGGTCCTTCTCGACGGATTTCGGTGTATACAGGGTTTGTTGTGAAGTATGGGGTAAGGTTTCCACGTATATGGGGTTACTTTGGTGGACCCCGGTAATTTGAGCGTAGTGGTGGTCGTTGGTTGAGTTTTGGGGATCATGGGCAGGTTGTGGCGAATTTTGAGGAGTGTGGTAGGTGGTAGTTTGTTGATACTGGATCAGATGATGGTGATTCTATAGAGGGGTTGGTGCTAGTGGAGGAGTAGGATTTTGGGGAGGCGTGGCATATTGATGAGGTGCGGGAGAATTTTGTGAGTGCGGGTTTTGGTTGTTCTGAGGAGGTGCTGGATTTTGGGCATTTTGTTGGTTGATGTCGGGAACATTCAGGGTAAGGGAAAGTTTTGCCTGGTTACGGACCTGCTCAAGTTCCCCTTGTAACTCCAATATCTTCTGTTCTAACCGAAAAACCAAGTCATTCTGTGCCGGAGTACTCCGCCCATCCGAAGTTTCTACATTCTCTGCATGTGTAGCATTGTCTTTCCTGATATCACTCATATCGTACATCTTAGCTTTTCCTTTGTTTTTAGGATCACTTGGAGGAGGAGGAGGTGGAGGAACTCTAGATCTGGTATGATATGCCGATGATGCCAGTATGCACGAACCAACCTTTAGGAGTGGGAGTAAGCAAAGGAAGAAAAATAAAAGGTAAACAAGTCAATAAGGAGTATTAAAAGGATATATGCGGTATTCAAACACGTATTGCGGAATTATAAATTCGCGTCCTAATTTGGGGACCTAATTGTGAGCGAGGTAGGCCTAGCGACATGGATTTGGAGAAAACTCAATTCCAATAACTGCGTCATTTCATTAATATGATAAATAGACCAAATCTCTACTAAAACGACAATAATTATAAAGAGTCACTAATGGCATATGCCTTATTACAATCTTAACGAATCTAGAAAACAAGTAAAACATCATTCCTAATATATTTGGTCCCAGAGGGACCTTCTCCAAGCTTGGCCTTCTTTGCTCCATCAATATGGTTCCCCAGGTCGCGCATGTCCAACAACAGATATGCCCTTGCTAGGTGCCCTCCTTCATTGCCCTCTGCATTCTAACAGTCCGATATCCTTTTCCTCATCTTTCCCTCAAGTTCCATCAAACCCTGATCCAAATACTCCAACCTATCTGTTGACTTAGTATAAATTCCTCTCCATTCGTTGATTGCTTCCATGTCCACTTTATGTTGTTCCAAATGCCTGGCTTCAGACTCGAAAACCCTTTTGCGCAACCTCATGTATTTGACTTTTGATTCAGTAGCGTCGTCTATGACCCTATTCCTCAAATTAACCCCGGCTTGATCTCTCCCGCTATGTCATCGACCAACCATGATGGGTAGAAGTACACATGGCCGGCATGATACCGATCTGGCTCGATGGTATCTTTCTCCACAACAATCCTTTGATGCCACATATGTTGTGCCTCGAACTTAAATGGAACGACATTCCCCTAGAAGTCTGCTTTGTACTGAACCATTTTGGAAACTCTGGTATAACCTGCTTTCTCCCAGCTTGCCTCATAACCCTGATAGGAGCATAAGGATAGATTACCCTCAATCCAATTAGCACTAGATGAGGAACATCTCTCGACGTGATGATGAATTCGCTGTTAGGGAACCACTCGAACATCCAGTGTACCTTGTCGTCAGTCAAATTTCTAAAGAAATGTACCCAGCTCACAGCGTTTCCCAGTTGTGCAAACCTGTCTGGGATAAAAGTCATTCTCTTCGGATGGTGATAGGCTATATGGTCATTCCATGGTCGTCATGGAAGTTCTTGACGCTATTCTCCTCTCTGAAGGTGTTCTAACAACCATACTTGCAGCAACAGATTGCATCCATCGAAATGCCTATATCTATTTTTGCAACGCTCTAAGGCTCGGTACATCTCTGCCACAATCATAGAGACAATAGTATAAGTTTTCCCCCTAATCCCCTCCATTAGGGTCTTAGTGACCATAGCTAGGCGAGTGTAGATCCTTTTTCCTATATCAGAAATATCAGCATCCCCAAAAAACAGACAATGAATACAATAACCCGGCGGTGTGTCCAACCCAAAGAAGTGATGGGAAATTCATCATGATAAAGGCTATATGACTTGTTGTGCCCATAACGCTCATAAAGGAAGTCGAACGGTATATAAGATTTCTTCAGACTGACTAGCTCATCATTTTTCCTAAAACCCATCATTTTCAAGAAACCTCGAGAAGTGCGATTTTCCGGTACCAACAAACTAGGGCTATCCCATGGGAGCTCAGTGAAGCCTCCTATTTCATCAAAAAGGGGATTCATTTATATGTCTCCAAAATGGAAGACAACTCTCTTCTCATCCGAAAACATAGTGGCGGCCTCAATTAATACATTGTTTGGTTGAATGTCTAACAAGGAGGGTAAATTCCCGAGGACTCTTTTCACATGATATTTGTCACTTGGTGAGAGATTTTCCCACCAATCCATCAGCAAAGGTGGGATATTTTGAACCATACCGAACCTGGGGACTTCACGCCTAATTTGTGCAAAAAATTTTTAGCTTTTTCCCCCTCCGAATTTGACTTTTTACACATTAATGATCAACATATTGGCATGTTTTCTCCAAATAATGCATAGATCGTGATCGTGTCCATTAGGACTACAGAAATCCTAGCGGACTTTGGAAAAGGCTTTCCTTAGTGGGTTAGTACGCGGACAATGTTCTAACCCATACTAGGTTTGGACATGATGCATGCACAATTAATATCAAAGTGGGGTTTTCTAGAAGAGTCTAGATCGGTACCCTTAAGTGGACAACTTGAAAGGGAAAGGAACGGAACCGTCAACTGCACCGCTGATCGACTAGTTTTACCACAAAAAAGCCTTTCCAAATTTAAAAGGTTATTTAGGAAGAGCGCGAACACTCATCAAGTGCCGCTATGGTATCAAATATGCACGAGTGGAATACGGTGTGGAGCATGCTTTATGCAAAGGTAAAACAACATGTTGTCAAATATTTTGCCTGATGAAAACAGTAAATGCAGTATTAAATGAAACTTAAAGACATAAAAGAAAAGAAAACAAGGAAAAAGTTAGTTCGCGCAATGTGGAGATTGTAATAAAGTAAGCGAGGGAGTAAGGGTGGGGAGAGATATGATGTAGGAAAAAATTTAAATAATGACTTGGATCAAGCAAACATAAGAGGAAAACACATATTGTAACCAAGTTGAGCAGAGATTAGCACATTAATGCGAATTCAAATGAAACGGAGAATGGGAAAAGAGTGTACATGCGGCAATGAAAAGGGGAAATGGGAGCGGGATATTCATGTAACAATAAAGACAGGTAAACACATTTGTCAAAGAAGACTAATTCATATAGACCAAGTTCGCTATGGTAAGAGCCTAAAAATATCCCCAGAAGAGTCTCCATGCTATCGTGCCTCATTTTCTCGCGAAATCAGGTTTCGACCCGTTAAAACTCTTTTAAGGATGGTGTTAAAAGAGAGAGTCGCCACCTAACCGGTTTGAGGTGCGTTACGGCACCTATTTGCAAATAACTCTGGTTTAACCAGTTTGTGTCACCAAAGATCGGGTAAGGGCTCAAATTACCTCGAATAGAAGGTGTTAGGCACTCTTCGAGGTCCACAACTGTGGGTCCCGGCCAAATTCGAATTATATGAATTAGTCAAATAAATAGAGAGAAAAACAAGAAGTTTGGACAATTATCATCTCCTACTACGCAATTAGTATCTTTATGTTTTTACCTAAAGCGCACTAGTTGATTCTAAATTGTGCCTTATCCGTGCACTACCCGTCCCACGCCTATGGCCCAAGAGGCGTTTTTACCTCTATTTTGGATGGTTCTAGACTTAACCTAGGCTGCTCAAAAATGATAAAACTACGCGACATATAAAACAAGTTGGACTTCATGTAAATGCAATTAAGGGCTTAAGTTATCCTCCACACTTAGAAAACAAGTGCATGCAAACAAATTCTCACATTAGGCGTTAGACAATTTCAGAATTGAGGCAAATTAAAGCCGTTAAGCCCTGTAGACATGGTTTCTATGTGTCCTCGGATTCAAACGTGCAGGCAGTTTTAGATGCAAGATGCCACTTTAAACTTATAGACATGATTTGCAAACAACTATACAGTTTAGGGGGTATTTGGTATTGCATGCTGATTATCGAAATTACAAATTGTAAGTGATTAAACCTATAGACATGATATCTAGGTGATTTACGCAGTGATTGGAAGTGATAACCATTGGAAATACTGAGGATTACTCAGTTTGATCTTATGGGCATGCTTTCTAATAGTGGTATGGCTAAGCAATGAAACAGTGTTTGAAAGTTCAGTATTAACACTTTAACGCAAGTGGTAATACCCTCTAGGCAAGATTTCTAGCGATTAACGATTGAAACTAATTTTTATACTTAGCCCCTATAGTCATGTCTTCTAGGTGAGCAGTATGATAACAATAGCAAATTAACCCAATTAAGGTCCTATATGCATCATTTCCAGATGAAGATCAGTAGAACGTAAGCCAGTATAATCTTATGGTCATGGTATCTAATGAATATGCTGCAGTTATGCAAATCGAAAGAATGGTTATTAACATTTTATTTCCTATAGGCATGATATCTAAAAAAACACATAGGAGCAGAACATGTTAAACGAATTAAGCATTCAAGTCATATAGTCAGGTTATCTAACAAACACATAGGAGCAGAATGTGTTGAATGAATTAAACACTCAAGTCCTATAGTCAGGTTATCTAACAAACACACAGGAGTAGAACATGTTGAACGAATTAAACACCTATACACAGGATTTCTACCCTTTTCATGCAAATATTAAAATAGACCCATTTTCCCAATTTTTACTAACACCCCAATTATTATTACATAATTATTGCAGGACCAATGAATGAAATAAATTACAAAGTGACAGAAGTAACTATAGTGGGCCTAAGACATGCCCAAAATATACCCAGCCTAGCCAAGCTTTCAATTTCGTATCTATACAGGTTTCACCACAGCCCAAAAAGCACAATTGATCAAACCTAGAAAATAATCTTCATTTACACAAGATAGCCCAAACCCAGTAGCCATAATTGATCAAAAGATCCAGAAGATAGTTATTTACACAAGCCAATTGCCTTAGGTAGAAAAGGGCAGAATGGAGCAAATTAGAACAAAGTGGCCAAAGAACCTTAGACCCTAGCGTGTCAGAGTTCACAAGGGTCTCGAAATGGACCTCGAGCACTGCTCATGCTAGGGAGGTTAATGGATAAGTTTTAGGGGGGCGTGGCTTTCAGCCGGCTAAGAACTAGAGACTCATAACATGAAACAACCAATGAAAATAGTAATAAAGTGATAAGGTTTGGAAAAAGCATTTGCAAACTCTACGAAATGATCACATAATGAACATGAACTCAAGGAACAAGCTAACATATTAGGCTAGGGTGAAATATTAATAAGAAACAAGGAGCTTGAAGCTTATGGGATTACCAATTTAATAGGCAAGGAGCATTAGGATAATGATACAAATAGTTGTCACTAATTCAATAAGTTCAAAGCCTACAGGATCAAATTATGCTAAACACAGGGGTTAAACATTATAACCTATACTAATGAGGCAAGCAGAATCATAATTTAGGCGGAACTAGTCTGAGAGGTTCCACTTAATTGCTAGGGGGTACATGACTGGGTACGGAAAGAACACAATAAGTAACAAACATAGTCATAGGAGCACAATATACATTTAGAGTGAAGGTCTTAAACAGATTAGGGCATACTAATAGCATCAGTTAATCAAAATCAAGCTGAAAACATGGATTAGGCCATATAATCAATGCAAATATCCAAATCATCAATAACATTAAACTAAACATGCTTCGCATTGTCCAGATTGCCTAAGTTAGATACAAATACATCATTAGGCTAACAATTTATAGGTAGAATCACATATGAAGAAAGCCAGGGAATTATACCAAATCATGCAATTTTAGAGAACATAGACATGCTAATTAGAACATAAAGAAATAAACATCGCGAGGGCTGAGAAACTAACCAGTTATTGTTCAATAAACAAGAAAAGAACAACAATCAAGACAGAAAATCTCAAATGTCTCAAGCTCTCAATGGTTTCAAGAACACAGGGCAGTGCTCATACCCAAGAAAGGTCGAAAAAGTAGGAAATACAGTGGCCTTGGATTTCATCCAGCCAAGAACCAAAGTAGAACAAGAAGGTAAACGAACAGAGAAAAAACCACAATTGTTTTAGCTAAAATTTAGTGATTCCAATTTTGTTCAGAAGGGAATGGGGGCAGGAGCTTATATAATAGTAGGAAAGAAACTGTAATAGATTCAAACATGGAAAATAAATATACAAATAAGTCCGAAAAATTAATTTATGAACTCTGTAAACCCTAGTTTTTAGGGAAAGTAAATATTGACAAAATATAAACAAAAATCGGACCCATAGTAGAATATAGGACGAATATAGACATAATAACACTCAAAATCAGAGATTTGAACCAATTTTGGTTCTATTTTGAAGAGATCTGTAAACCCTAGTTTTAGGGAAAGTAAGAATCAACATAATATAAATAAATATTCGGACTCACAGTTGCATAGGATTAATATAGACGGAATAACACAAAAAAATCAGGGATTTGAATCATTTTTGGTTCGATTTTGATGAGATCTGCTTGCCATGTTTAGGCAAGCATTATAGGAGAGTAGCTAGTACCAGAAGGGGGTCGAGTATGGTAAGTAATACCCATTGAATCCCATATTTGGTGGGATTAGGAGATGATTTAGAGGGCGGCGACTAGGGTTCGTGAGAGAGGGAGAAGGTGTTGAGAGTATATAAGGGCAAATGATGAGAGGAGAATGAGGTTAGGGTTAGGCGTTTGGGTAATTAAAGGGAGGGAAATAACGAGGGTCGTTGATCTTGAGAGATCATCGGCCAAGATTAAAAAAATGAGTGGGGCGGGTCGTGTGAAGCGGGTACCGACTGGGTTGGGGTTAGTAGGTCATTAATTTGGGCTGGGGTTATTTTGGCTAGTGTATTAGGTGTTTTGGGCCATTATTTGGTCTGAAAATAGGTTTGAAGTGGGGCTAGTTTTTAAATACCCAACATCTTATCAAAAATAATTTATAAAAGTAATTAATAAATAAAAAAAATATTATTTGTGCACTAAAATGATTAAAAATAATAACTTAACATTATAAACAATATAAAAGGTTACTTTGGCATAAATAATATAATTAAACATGAATATAGGCTATTATTGCAAAAATGTTCAATTAGCCTGAAAATGCAAATGTAATTATGAAAAATATAGTAAAATATAACGGCCTGCGACCGTAGACCCGACCTCGTAGAGTTTATGTTTTGGAAAATTTCACCCGATCCCATTTTCACAAAACCAACTTAGGGTTTATTTTGGTATGTCCTAACTGATATTTTAGAGAGAGAAAAGTTGTCTAAAGTTAGAGGGGGATTCCTAAGCCAATTGTTCATAAATCCTTTCTCAAGACATGGAGAATTCACTAGGAAAACTCACTAGGTCTTCATCGAAGAGGTAAGGTTCCATCCTCTAGTTTCAATTTCGAGTTTGGGGTAGAAAATGGTTAATGGGGAGTGTGATTCTTAGGTGTGAGAGTGTTAGTTATGCAACTGTGTCCTATCAAGGTTTGTGGGAAGGTTGTTGAGCTCAAATAGATAGACTTTTGGTTGTGGGATGAAGGAATCCACCATAGGAGGACCTTGAGATCATAATGTCCACCTAGTGTTTGTTAAAATGTTCAAATGAGCTGAAACCACGAATACCTCCCTAATTTGTGTTGAATTTTGTTATATTTCCAAATAGATCGAAGTTGCTAAGATTTCTGGAACATTGTAGTAATTTAAGGAAGCTCAAAGCGAGGTTGTTGGCTAAACTTCTCTCTTAGAATTGTACCCCCTGATGTTCTTGTAAGTCCCGAGTTAATTATTGTAAATTGACTATTCCGAATAAGCTTTGTGCCGAAAGATATATGTACAATATGTGTTCCGAATGCTCTTATCATGTTATGTTATCCTTCTGGGATGTGTTCAAAGTATGGTTTACGTATTAAAATATCATGACTTCTAGTTGTATTTCAAATGAAAGCTATTACGCCAAAATTGTGTATAGATCTCAATATGCTTAACACTCTTATTTGCTTGTATGTGTACCTAATGTCTTGAATAGAAATTCCTTGTTGTTGATAATCCATGATGATGTTTGAAGGTGAAAGAGGTGAGCATGAAATATGAAATACGGCCAACATGCCAAGAATGATATTACGTTTGGGGCCACTAGTGCCAATGAAGTGAAGAGATGTGCAAAGGATTATGAAATGAGGTGAAAGTTATTTATTAAATAAATAGTTCTGGGAGTATCGTTAGTCACTGAGGAAGGGTAGGTTGAAATAACCTAACCCCAAAGCTCCATGTACTAGTGTAGGTGTGTATTGTGATTATTCCCCTTGTTTGGGATGAGATTGATGTGATGATATTATTCCCCTTAAATGGGATGAGATAATTACTAGCAAAAGGGTGATGTCGATCCACACGGCATTGTGGTGAGATGGCCTAGCCTAGTCGGTCAGGTCGAGATCGGACGCCAAGCCACACACATGGTGGTGATTGTGCTTTAGATTGTGATTGAGGTAATGATTGAGATTTTGATAGTGATTGTGATTGTGGTTGATATCTTTGAGAGAGAGATCCTAGCCGATTGGGCCATGGTCGGACTCCGTGCTAATGTCACGGTGGTATATCAGTGCTAAAGATCTCCCTACCTAAAATATGTAATTTACTTGAAATCTTGTCTTGCTCCCAACTTGATGTCTTGGTAATGTTTGAGGCTTCCATTGATTCTATGATTGTTCTTCATCTTTTTATTACTCATTCTATTGAAAGGGTGTTTATTCATTCATAATAGTACTATTCCATATGTACTAACATCCCTTTTTGCCGGGGGCGCTGCATCTTTAAAGGACGCATGTGGTTCCACAACAAGCGACTTTGATATGTGTTAGCAGTATATCCTCTTCTCAGCTGACTTGGTGAGCTCCACTTTATTTCGGGGTCGTGTATCTTTTGTTCCTGGTGTATTATGTTTTGAGGTATAGACAAGGTCTTGTTTCCGGTGCTATCATAATACTCTTTTGTATCTATTAGAGGCTTTGTGGACATAGTGTGGGTTGTATGTTAGTGTTGGGGAAGTCAAACTAGTAATGGTGTATTTGTACTACTTGTTCCACTTCAAACTATGAAAATATATATATTTTGAGACTTATAAATGATGTAACTAAAGTCAATGAATTGGTGTTGCTCACATGATCTTCTTCTGGTCAAATTAATGAAATAGATCTTCTATTTATTCATGAGTGAGTTCGTGTAGAAGGTATAGTACATGCTTGCTCGACCGGGTTATCTAGATTCAGCCACGGTCGTGCTCCTCGAGGTCAGAGTGTGAAAAACTTGGTATCATAGCCTATGGTTTTAAATAAGGCTGGCAGGTGGGCCGGGCCTGACTTGGGACTAGACCGGGCCCGCGGCCCACGGCCCATGTGAGCTTGTGGGCTAAATGGGCCGGCCCGTGGCAGGTCCGGTCATGGCGGGCCTCAGAGCCCATACGGGTGGGCCTTAGGTTTGGAACTGTGAGTCCGGGACCGTTTAGCCCGGGACCGGCAGGCGGGCCTGGGCCGGTTCAACCGGGCCAAACGGGCCTAACGACTTTTTAAAAAAAAAATAATAATTTTATTTAAAAAATGGCCAACGGTCAGAATTTAAAATCTAGTTGTTGGCCCTTTAATTTAGCCGTTTGGAATTTTTAAAAATAGTCATTTGGCCCCCAATCTTTTTATAATTACACTTTTTCCTTATTCTCAACTATAAATACCCCCTCATTCTTTCATTTTTTTACTCACAAAATCATCAATATCTCTCTAATTTTCTTCTCTAATTGCTTACTTTATTATTGCAATTTGTGAAAAATTATGAAGTTGGTGAATTGAAGTATTCAAGTCTTCAACATTATACAATTTTCAAGAAGTTGTTCGTCAATTCGGTAAATTCATTCCAACTCTTAAGTTTTAATATTATTGTTTTGTTTGTTTAATTTGTTTTCCTTATAATTAATATGGACTTTTCTTTGAAAAAAATATTTTGTGGTAAGGGAAAATCTAAAATTAATGAATCTAGTAGGCAAGCTACTACTACTCCCCCGGCCCCGGTTCCCCCACCTAGTCATGTTACCCGTCCTCCTCCACCTGTTATTCTTGATAGTGATAACCCTTGTTTTCAATTTACCGATAGTCAATTTATACATGATCTTACACCAGGTTCACAATTAAATGATGAATATATGAATGCTCTTTATGGTAATCCAGAGGAAAATGTTGATTTAGATGAAACACAACCAGATTTAGATGATACACCTACTAGTCCTGTTGCTAACCAAACTGATAATAATCCAAATGATGCCCCGGCTGAACCTCCTGTAGTAACCCCTACTTTTAATAGAAAACCTTCTAAATGGTCCGAAACATCTCTTGTTTGACACTTTTTTTACTCAACTAAGAGTTAAAATAAGGCTAAGTGTAAAACTTGTGGGATATTGATGTCTCATAAATATACTGGAGACCGTGGTGGTACGAGTAGTTTGACCAGACACATAATGAAACACCCTAATGATAAAGCTAGATTTCTTCAAATGAAAGCTGCACAAGAGGGGACAAATGTAGGTACTCAGGTTAACCCTAGTACCGGTTCAAATCTAGTTCAACCGGGAATTAACACTGTTACCGGTGGCATTTTATATTACGATCCAAATAAAGATCATGTAGAATTGGAAAAAATATNACCGTAAAGGCTGATATTTATAAATATAAACATGAATATGAACAATATTTGCGCTATTTATTTACTCATATTAGTAATCGCGTTTCTATTACTACTGATATTGGTAGGAATGGTACTGACTGTGATTATCTTACTGTTACCACTCATTTGATTGATGAGGAATAGATAATGCAAAAACGCATTATTGCTTATAGAATAATTACTTCAAGTCACACAGGTAAGTGTATTGCTAAGACAGTTGCAGATATTTGTAGATATTTTTGCATTGGAGATAAAATAATGTCAGTTTCAATGGATAGTGCTTCTAGTAACACTAATGCTATAGGATTTCTTACAACTACACTAAGTCCTGCATTTAGTAATATTTTTCATGTTAAATGTATTTGTCATATTTACCATTTAATCGGCGGTGATGGTCTGAAAACTTTAAATGATGAAATTTCAAAGGTTAAATTCTCTATTCCTTGGCTTTTTTATTCAAACCGTAGAAGTAGAGTTAGAGAATATTATAAAAAATGTGATGAATTTGGCCTTAGAGAAAGAAAGGTTCCTAAACCTTGTCCGACTAGGTGGAATTACTTGTATGAAAGTTTAGTTGTTGCATATGAATATAGAAACCCAATAAGCGCAATGTATAATGCTCGTGTTGGTTGNTATTATGCTACTATTTCTAACTGTTTAGTTTATATTTCATCACTTGCAGAATTATTTACTCAATTTTCAGAGGGTGGGGTAGTTTACCAACGTGCTATTTATGATATGAACAATAAGTTTAAAAAATATTTTTTCCCTATCCCCCCTCTTTATGGTGTTGCAGCGATGTTAAATCCTACCATGAAATTAGGAGGTCCTCACTATTTGTATACTCAAATTTATAATTCTTTACCACTTTCACCTGAGGAATATGCTACACTTAAATATCAAAAAGCCTCAATTAAAATAATACTCAAACAATTTATAATGCTTATCAAGTTGCATTAGATCATGCTAGACCAAATGTTCCAACTCCTACCTCGTCTAGCTCGCAGTCTTCTAAAAGATCTGCGGGACTAAAAGCACTTAGTTCTTGGACGGGGTTCAGGGGTTCTCAAGGTGATAATATTGGTGATAGTTCACAACTAAATGAGCGTTAAGTTTATTTGTCGCAGGGACTTGAAACAGAGAATCCCGACGGCACCTTCAATGTTTTAGAATGGTGGAAGGACAAAGAAAAATATTATCCGGTTCTTCAAGGATGGCTCGATATATTTTAAGTATTCAAGCTTGAGTGCTTTCAGTCAAGCGAGACTTCAAATCGGTGATCATAGAGCGTCTATGAGGGAGAGCTTGGAAAAATCAGTACTCTTCAAAGATTGGATCCATTCGGAAAGAGGATATTTTGGACTACTTGAATCACAACCAGAGATCGACGAAGCTTATGAAGGAATGCTAGCGGAACTTTCGGAGGATGCTGCTTCGCCCGGAAGCGGTGATGAACAAGCTTCTTTTCCGCTACCACCAACGGAAATTCCTCCGAACCTTGAAGGATTTATGAAATTTGTTAGAGATAATATGCAGATTAATATGTAACTTGTATTTCGGCACATCTTGATTAGTTTTTTTTCCTTTTAATGGTGGTATTAGTACCTTGTTGTGCTCATTCCATTGGGGGGAGGAAGACTAAGAAAGATATGTCATTTTTTTAAATGTCGTATTAATAAAAATTATAAGGCATTTCTTTGAATAAAAAAATAGCCCGGATCGTTTAGGCCCGTTTAGGCCCGAGGGCCTGGCCCACTTAGCCCGGGCCCATGTGGGCTTAGGCCCACAGTGTGCCGGTTCCATCCATTAGGCCCATTTGGCCTAGCCCGCCTGACCCAAGCCCGTCAGAACCCAAGCCCGTTTAGCCCGGGCCCGACCCATATTACAACCTTAGTTTTAAAGTGTCCTAGGTGTCTCGGAGCCGTGTCTATTAGAGTCCTTCTTGTCGGTGTGTTGTCGACCACATCTATAATTAGGAGATTACATGGGCATTTAGGAATAACACTCTTCTTTGATGATCTAGATCGTGCGATAAAGCTGACTGAAAGATTTTTCATCCTCTAACTCATGAATTGCTCTAATTTTCATTATATGGCCCCTAGGAAGTAAGAAAGAACTGACCAAGGAGTCAATGCAACCCCAGGAGTGGCAGTTTATTCTATACCTGATTATGTGGGTGAGCACCTGAGGGGTGATGATATTTCCCCAAATACTACACTGCCTAACTAGACCACTCTTGCTCAAACTGCACCAGTTCCTACACCTACCGAGGGTGCAACGATTCCTCCAGCTAATATCCCAGTTCCACCTCCAACCCAGCTTCCGGTCTCGGTGTTTCTGAGGGGGATCTTAGGGGAGCCATACATATAGTGGCTTCTCAGGCCCACAGATATACCTACTTCTTGCAGTCATCCAGGGGATTATTTTGGTTGCAGGGTGAACAATTTTATTCAGTTAGATCCTCTAGTGTTCACAAGTACTAATCCCGAGGAGGACCCCCAAGACTTCATTGATGAGACGCATAAGACTCTCTATGTTATGCGTGCTAGTGAGACGGAAGAAATGGAGTTGGCTTCCTACCACCTGAAAGAGGTGGCATATTCTTGGTTTGAACTGTGGGAGGAGTCCCCTGAGGAGGGGAGCCCTCTGGCGAGGTGGAGTGAGTTCACCGATGCCTTCATTGATCACTTCTTGCCTGTTGAGACTAAGGCAGCCCGTGCCGCCGAGTTTGAGAGAGTAAGGCAATGTAGCCTGAGTGTGTGGGAGTACCATATGCGATTCGTGCATCTGTCTAAGTATGCCATTTACACGTTTCCCACTATGGAGGCGAGAGTGCGCCGGTTTGTGCACGACCTTAGCCCTTTTGTTATTAATGAGGCTGCTACAACTGCCTTGAATTCTAATATGAACTATGGGATTACGGTGGCATTTTCTCAATCCACAGAGAACCGCAAATTGAAGAATATAATGATCAATAGGGTAGCAATAAGGTCCGGTCCTCGGGAAACTTTGGTGGTACTTCAGGTAGTGGTGTTTGTAGGTCGAAATTTAGGGGAGGATCATCAGGGACATCCCAGTCCTTTGTCCAATCTTCAATTAGTGCACCGCCATCAGGGCCCAGTCAGCAGTAGTGGAGCCGTTTCAGGCCCGGTCAGGGATTATTATTCCGGTTGAGACTATTGAGGTTAATGAGGAATTGACTTATGAGAAAATTCCAGTTTCCATTCTCGATAGACAAGTTCGTAAGCTGAGAAATAAAGTAATTGCCTCCATGAAAGTGCTATGGAAAAACCAACAGGTCAAAGAGGCCACCTGGGAGACCGATAAAGAAATGATGAAGAAGAAGTAGCCTCATTTATTTGAATAACTATGTATTTATCAAGTTGTGTTCTTCAAAAATACTACGAGTTTACCTTCTATGAATTATATTTCACTTGTACAATTTATGTGAGGGGTATTGCTTTCTGGTAATAAACTGCTCGTGAGGCCACGATTGGCGTTGTTGTCATGTTATGTTGCGCCATTGGATTATGTATATGTTGTTAGGTTTGGTTTCTGGGATTCTCTAACCGGTGGATAGGCCTAACTACATGGGAGACTCTCACAAATCTTTTTGAAATTTAAGGAGTTAGTCAAAAATTTGGAACTACTGGTGTATGAAGTGATAGTTGAGTCACATTGGTTGCTAATGCTTAACTTTGACCCTCATTCGAGAACGAACGATCTTAAGCGGCGGAGGATGTTATGCATCGCAAAATTTCACCCAAAACCTGGGGTTTCGTGGCGCTGAGGTTGTGTAATGTGATTGAGAGTTGACAGAATCATTTTGCAGACCATAGCATTTTTGCGGTCCATTATGCAACTGCATAACCATTTTGTGGACTGCACAATCCTTCATAAATCCAGCATGAGAAAATATCATAAGGAGGTTCTCCGGTCCATTATGTGACCGCAAAACTGATTTACGGACCGTAGATCCATCGCGGACCTATCCAGGCGTGTCAAATTTTTTTGGACCCTTTCTGCATTTCCCTTTGCGGGCCGCATACCTGTGTTGCGATCCGGTCTACGGCCGCACCAGGCTTCGTAGAGTTTAAGTTTTGGAAAATTTCACTCGTTCGCATTTTTACAAAAACAACTTGGGGTTTATTTTGGCTGGTCCTAACTGATATTTTAGAGAGAGGAAAGTGGTCTAGAGTGATAGGGTGATTCCCATGCTAATTGTTCATAAATCCTTGCTCAAGACATGGAGAACTAACAAGGAAAATGCACTAGGTCCTCATCTAAGAGGTAAGGTTGCATACTCTAGTTTCAATTTCGAGTTTGGGGTAGAAAATGGTTAATCGGGTGTGGATCTTGGGGGTGAGAGTTTTATTTATGCATGCATGTACTATCAAGGTTTATGGGAAGGTTGTGGAGCTCAAATGGGTAGACTTTGGGTTTTGGGATGAAAGAATTCACCATAGGAGGACTTTGAGATCATAATGTCCACCTAGTGTTTGTTAAATTGCTCAAATGAGCTGAAACCATGAATACCTCCCTAATTTGTGTTCAATTTGTTATATTTCCAAATGCATCGAAGTTGAAGATTTTTGGAACATTGTAATAATTTAAGGAAGCTCAAAGTGAGGTATGTTCGCTAAACTTCTCTCTTACAATTGAATCCCGCGATGTTCTTGTAAGTCCCGAGTTGTTCATTTGAATTGACTAATTCGAATAATCTTTGTGCCAAAAGAATACGTATAATATGTCTTCTGAATGATCTAATCATGTTTTCAGAGTATGGTTTGCGTATTAAAATATTATGAATTCCAGTCGTGTTTCAAATGGAAGCTATTACGCAAAATTATTTAGAAACCTCAATGTGCTTAACACTCTTATTTGATCACATGTGTACTTAATGTCTTGAATAGAAATTCCTTGTTGTTGATAATCCATGATGATGTTTTAAAGTGAAAGAGGTGAGCATGAAGTATAAAATATGGTCAACGTGCCAAGAATGATATTACATTTGGGGCCACTAGTGCCAATGAAATGAAGAGAAGTTTAAAAGATTATGAAATGAGCTGGAAGTCCTATTTAAAAAATATTTCTGGGAGTATCGTTAGTCACCGAGGAAGGGTAGGATGAAATACCTAACCCCGAAACTACAAGTGCCAGTGTAGGTGTGTATTGCAATTATTCCTTTTGTTTGGGATGAGATTGATGTGATGAGATTATTCCCCTTCAATGGAATAAGATGATTGCTAGCAAAAGGGTGATGTCGATCCACACGACATTGTGGTGAGACAGCCTAGTCGGTCATGTTGAGATCAGATACCATACCACATATATGGTGGTGACTGTGCTTGAGATTGTGATTGAGATAATGATTTAGAATTTGATAGTGATTGATGTCTTTGGGTGACACTGCATAGTCGATCGGACCGTGATCGGACTCCGTGCTAATGTCACGGTGGTATATTGGTGCTAAATATCTCCCAACCTAAAATATGTAATTTACTTGAAATCTTATCTTGCTCCTAACTTGGTGTCTTGGTATTGTTTGAGGCTTCCATTTATTCTACGATTGTTCTTCCTTGTTTAATTACTCGTTCTATTGAGAGGGTATTTATTCATTCATACTAGTACTATTCCATATGTACTAACATCCCTTTTTTCCGAGGGCACTGCATCTTTAATAGATGTAGGTGGTTCTACAACAGGCAACTTTGATCAGTGATAGCGGTATACCCTTTTCCCAGCTGATGAGCCCCACGTCATTTCAGGCCGTATCTTTTGTTCCTTGTGTATTTTGTTTTGAGGTATAGCTGGGGTATTGTTACCAACGCTATCATAGTACTCTTTTGTATCTATTAGAAGCTCCGTAGACATGATGCGGGTTGATGTTGGTGTTGGGGAAGTCAAACTAGTAATGTTGTATTTGTACTTCTTTTCCACTTCAAACTGTGAACGTATATGTATTTTGAGACTTATAAATGACGTACTAATGTCAATGAATTGGTGTTGCTCACATGATCTTCTTCTGGTCTAATTGATGAAATAGATCTTCACTTTATTCATGAGTGAGTTTGGGTAGAAGGTATTGTACAGGCTTGCTCTGTCGGGTTATCTCGGTTAAGCGCCGGTCGCGGTCCTCGAGGTCGGGGAGTGACAAAATTGAAGTAACTAATGGTAAAGGATTGGTGTTGTATACATTATCACCTCGTTGTCTAATTAACGAAAATCTATCTTCTCTTTATTTATGGGTGAGTTTGGGTAAAAGGAAATCTAGTAGGCTTGCTCAGCCAGGTTATCTCGGTTGAGCGCCGATTGCTTTCCATGAGGTCAGGGCTTTACACGCCTTTATTACTTCACTTTTGTTATATCTTTGTTTAATCTATCATCACATTCCTTGTTTCTTTCTGTAATGTATTAATTTATTTAGTTCTGTGTAGTACATTGTATATTCCTTACACGCTTCATTTCCATTGTTATTATTATTGCACTGTTAAATTATTCGTTTGTGTCTTATTTATTCCAGTAGAGCCTTAACCTGACCTCGTCACTACTCTTGCGATTTACGTCATGGCACTTACTGGGTACTGTTGTGGTGTACTCATGCTACGCTTCTGCACAATTTTTATGCAGATCTAGGTACCTCTTACCAGTCTAGGCATCAGTGAGTTGAGTTCATACTTGGAGGCTTCAAGGTTCACTTGCCGGCGTTCGCAGGACTCATAGTCACCCTCTATCTATTTCTATATATTCCTTCTTTTATTAGATACAATTGTATAGGAATTATTATGACACCGTTATAGATCTTGTAACTCAATATCACCAAATTTGTGGGAAATTGTATAGCTCAGTTGTGGAGGTTATTTTATAAAAATTGTTGAGTATTTGAGTTTACTTGTTATTTAAGTTATATTATGCATGTTTGTTAGGCTTACCTAGTCTTAAAGATTACGTACCATCACGACATATTACAGAGGAAAATTGGGGTCCTGACATTGTTCTATAGAACTCTGCCTATTGGTGTTAAGTTTATTAAAGTTTAATGGCTTAGGGAAATCTTTGATGTATATAATTGAGCTCGACATGTGTGATCAACCTATAGAACCTCTGATTTCTCTACAAATAGATGAATACTTTCTGATTGCTTTGTCACGCCCATTTAACTGAGTTTATCAAATTAGTTTGTTGTGGACTTTCATGTTAGTGATCTCTGTTTGTCTATAGGATTAGTTTCAATCATGTCCTACCTTATATATTCCTGTTAAGTCTTCTATGTATAAGCTTCTATTGAATCATGATTAATTTTGAGCCATGCTTGTCTTGA
Source organism: Nicotiana knightiana (assembly GCA_005239525.1). Classification (NCBI taxonomy): domain Eukaryota; kingdom Viridiplantae; phylum Streptophyta; class Magnoliopsida; order Solanales; family Solanaceae; genus Nicotiana; species Nicotiana knightiana. The sequence goes on along the minus strand of ML401379.1, from coordinate 208,180 downwards.
ACCCCCATTTTGTTGAAATCTCTTCGAGATATTTTTCCAAAAGTTGTTCTGTTCTCGTTTCATGTGCCTCTATCGTCTCTTGGGTATCATTTTTTATAAAACTCAAATTTCTTTATTAATTATAATACCATGCATCCAATGTGTAAATGTTTGCATCTGAAATTGTTTGAGCAATTTGTTTGTGTATGTTGTTTGTACTCTAGCTGATTGTTAGCAAACTAATTGCCTTAATGTTTTGGCCTGGTTCATTAGGCCATGTGTGTTGTTGAATCTGAGCATTTGATTCATGCGTGCTTTAATCATCCTTGTGATCCTAAGATTCGGGCTTGGATACGCAAAGAGTAAGGCTAGTGAAGTCCCAGAAAAGCATTACTAGGTTACTTTGTATTTATGTTACGCCTGTAATTGTTCTATTTAAGTCTGTAATTGTTCTTTTGAGCTTGTATTATTTCATTTGGGTCTGTAATAATTTGTAATAATGAATGATGGGGAAATTAGTAAAAGCGGGGGCTAGGATATTTTAATTTTTGCATGTACGGGTAGAAAGCACGCCTATATGGTTTAAACGCCTTGTTTGGTTATATTGCTTGCCATCTTGTGAGAACTAACTGTATAACATGCTTATCGGTTGTTGATTTCTCCTATTCACTTAGAAAACCTGATTTAGGGCTTTCAACTAATTTAGTATCTTGGCTTGCATTGTAGAAGATCATGCCTATAGGATTTAAACTGAACTAGTTTGCTGCTCGTTTAACTTGCCTCGCTTTTACATCTAGATATCATGCTTATAGGATGCCAAATCAAGTAATCAAAACTTCTCAAGGTTATATATCATCTTTAGTTACGTGGCTCGCCTAGAAAGCATGACTCTAGGATCAAATAAATATATTTGCACTTTCAACAACTTCGTTGCTCAGATTTGAATCATGTAAAAATCAAATATGTAGGATTCTATGGTTCACCTAGAGAGCATGGCTATAGGAATCATATAACAGAATTTACATTCTAAAACAGCTCTATTGCCTAAATCAAGTCATCTAGAAATCCTGCCCATAGGACTTTATAATAATTGATGAAATGGTTTAATTATATCCACTCGTATAGAAATCATGCCAATAAGGTTTGAACAACTGAGCCCCTTCAAATTCCATGTTTGCCTGTACATAACTGCCTTTCCACCTAGTCTTAGGCATATTTAACATGAACGATGATGTAACGACCTGACCAGTCGTTCCAAGAGTAATAGCCCCATTTTTCCCGTTTTTGCTTCATTATATATTGTTCAGTTTCATTATGTTGTGTTAGATTGGTCGGCTTGGGTTCGGTGCGATTTTTGGAGAGAAATGAGGCACTAAGTCTCTTAACTTGGTTCAATAGTTGGAAAAGTCAACTGGAAGTTGACTTATTAGAAAAGGACCTCATAATGTAGATTTTATGGTTCAGATAACTTCGTTAGGTGATTTGGGAATTAGGAGTGTGTTCGGAATATGGTTTTGATGTCCGATGTAGATTCAGGCTTGAATTAGCGAAATTGAGTTTTTGGCGATTTCTGGTCGGTAGTGGAAAATTAGCTATCGGGGTTGAAATGGAATTTCGGAGATTGGAGCAAGTTCGTAGTGTCATTTTGGGCGTATGTGCAAATTTTCAGGTCATTCAGACGTGTTTTGGTTGGTTTCGGCATCATTGGCGAAATTTAGAAATCTCAAAGTTCATAAGCTTGATTCCGATGTGATCTTGGTGTTTTAGCATTGTTTTGGGTGTTTCGAAGGCTCGAATAAGTTTGAATAAGTTTATGGGACTTGTTTGTCTTTTTAGTTAGGGTCCCGAGGGGGATCGAGTTGATTTCAGATAGACATCGGGGGATTTTAAGTTGGAAAATAGCAGTTGATGCTGTTGGTGTTAACGCACCTGCGAAAGGGTACGTAGGTGCGGGCCCACAGAAGCAGACGGCTAGTCACATGTATGGATTTTGGTGGGTTGGAAGAGTTCCGCAGGTGCGAGGTTTTTACTGCAGATGCGAAGCCACAGATGCGGAAGTTCGAGCGCAGGTGCGGAGGCTGGGCCTCTGAGTGTTTTCCGCAGGTGCGCACCTGGAACCGCAGGTGCGCGTAAGTGGCCGCAAGTGCGGAACTACTGAACAGTTAGTATAAATACCTGCCTTCGCGAATTTTTGGCACTTTCATTATATTGTTTATGCGGGCTGAGGCTTTTGGGGGCAAATTGAAGAGGGATTTAGAGGGTCTTCTGTGGAGGTAAGTTTCTTGAACTAAAAACTCGATTATATGTTGTTATTTGACGGATTAAGCTTGGAATTAGTGGGAATTTAATGGCATAAATTGGGGTTTAGGGCTTGGGAATTTGAGACTTATAATTAAGGAATTTAGGGGTCAATCGTGGTCGGATTTTGATGCATTTATATGTATAGACTCAGGAAAGGATAAGGATTCTTGTGATGCAATTTTTATAGAATTTTGAGAGGTGGGCCCGAGGGCCGGGTTTGGCCAATTTCGGAAATTTTGGTTAAAATTGATAGTTTTCGAGTAGGCTTTTCTCCTTTAGCGTATATTGATGATATTAATCTGGTTTGGTTAGATTCAGAGCAGTCGGGAGCCGATTCGAGAGGCAAGAGCATCGCAGATTAGTATTTGGGCCAATTTGAGGTAAGTAATGGCTATAAATATTGTCCTCAAGGTATGAAACCCTGGACATAGTATTTTCTCACTATTTTTTGGAGTGGCGCGCATGCCGGATGATGAGTGCGTGGCATGCACTGATTTGGATTTGGACTTGGTGCTTTCCGCGGCAACCATTGAGTTGCATATTTACTTTTAAATTATATTTTAAATCGTGTTTTAAGACTATTGCTATATTTGGGCTGCAAGCCATGTTTGGGGCCTTGTGCCGACTTGTTTAGACCCCTTGGGGGCTTTTACTGCTATTCCTCAATGTGTTGACTTATGATCGGTCATATTATGTTTAACTGATTTCGAAACTCAGCCTTATTTACACTATTTCGAGATATAAAATGATGTTTTTGGGTCGAGTACCCCATTTTACTGATAGCCTGAGGGGCGTTTTGATAGTTTCTAACTGACTGAGGCTGAGGGCCTGATTGTGCGGATATGAGATGCCACGTGGTGGCTTGATATTAGCGCTTGGGCTGAAGGAGCCCCTCCGGAGTCGGTACACACCCCTAGTGAGTGCAGGTACCTACTGAGTGCGAGTGTCGAGTGCCGAGTGACGAGTGATTGGGAGGTATGAGTGACTGTGAGGTTTCCCTATGGGCTGATTATGGGTGACTTTGAGGTTCCCCGATGGGCTGATTATGAGTGACTCTGAGGTATGCCCGAGGGGCTGATTCTGGGTGATGTTACGCCCGAGGGGAAGTTTCTTATTCATGCTTTTTCCTGAGTGGCTACTTGTGATTTACTTCATTTTCACTCTAAACTTCTTGGACATTTTTCTGAAATTGTTGGAAACACTTTTGAAGGGATTTTTTTTTACTGAAAGTGGCTTTTTAAGCGTGATGATTTAACGTATTCACTGTTGGAATGAAAGACTGTGCTTATTATGAAATGATGATTTGACTTTATGTGTTTCTTACTGCTCAGACCTGATGTATTTTCATTTCTGCTGAGTTGGCGTACTCATATTACTCACCGCCCCTTGTGTGCAGATCCAGGTGCTAGGGAAGAGTGAGTTGTGTATCTGTTCCAGAGACTTCTCGGAGATTTTGCAGGTAGCTGCACGCATCCGCAACCCTGCTCTCTCTCCTGCTTACTATTATGGATTTTATTTTCCAGAGTTTTGTATTTTCTGTAGATGCTCATGGCTAGTGACTCCGGGATCTTGGGGGTTGTAATTAATATTCGGTGTGGCTTTATCTGTTTTAAAATGATTATACGAAACCTTTCTGGATTATCAGTTTAGTAATGATATAAATGAAAGGTTCTTTATGTTTGAGCGTTAATTTGGCTGGCCTAGTTCCACGATAGGCGCCATCACGACTAGTTTAGATTTGGGGTCGTGACAAGTTGGTATCAGAGCCTAGGTTACATAGGACTCACCGGTCATGAGCAGATTTAGTAGAGTCTTGCGGATCTGTACGGAGACGTCTGTACTTATCTTCGAGAGGCTACAGAACCTTTAGGAAAATATCACATTCTTGAATTCTTGTCGTGCGAATCCATTTGTTCTTCCAAAAGCGTAACTCTTGAAATTCCTTCTATGTATTCGAGTGCGCACACAAGCGCCCGATATCAGTTGTGCATCGACGACTTTTGATTTCCTTGAGTGAGGTGCGTGAGGTGATTTTAGCATGTTGATGGAGGGACAGTCTGGAGGACTTGAGGCCGGATTCTGTCTGTGGCTTGAGCGCTGAGATTTCATTGTGTGAGCACATGTGTTTGGGGGCTTATATGTCTGTTGGTTCCTTATTGATGGGACTTTGTGACTGGATGACTATGTGGTGAGTGTGATTCGAGGGTGAGATGTGTTCATATCGCTTGGTTGTGAAAAAAAGGGATGGGTTGGATATTTAGCAAGAACTATTGAGTGTTTGACTTCTGTCTGGAGTTGGCACATGGCCTCGAGTCATTAGTGTATGGGAAGACCTCTTATGTTGTTCAGTCGTGGAGTGAAGCAGATCTTCATGTATTTGATTAGCGGTGTATTCCATCCGTATTAACACTCCTTTGTTATTATATTCATTGATGGCATCCTAGCGTATACGCGTTGCCAGGGGTAGCGTACTTAGTATTTGAGGACGGTATTATAGAGATTGATGGAGGAGAAGCTTTATGCAAAGTTCTCCAAGTGTGAATTTTTGACTCAGTTCAATAGCGTTCTTGGGGCACGTGGTGTCCAACGAGGGTATCCATGTGGTCAGACGAGTGTGGGTAGAGCTTCCAGAAACTCAAGATTTTTTTTACCACCTCTCCAGTGTTAGTACTGCCATCAGCTTCAGGTTCTTATACCGCTTATTGTCATGTCTCGAGGGTAGGCGTTGGTTGTGTTTAGATGCAGAAGGATAAAGTGATTGCGTAATAGCTATGAGTTTCAGAAGGGTATAGAGAGAGATCAGTTTGAGGCTAAGTAGGCGGGATTATTTCCCGCGGGGTGTCCTGAGGTTGTGTGATCCTTATGTTGTTTTGAAGCAAGTTCTCTTTTACCACTAATTGATATATGTTGCAATTTGAGTTTAGATCACTTGTGGGAGTTGGCACGACTATTGCAATGGTGAATACGAGGTTGGAGATGATTTGGGATTGTCACGACCCAAAATCCTAACTTAAGTCGTGATGGATCCTAACGGCGGGGTCAAGCAAGCCAACACTCAATTTACTAAGGGTTCTTTCTTATTAGATTAAACATTTCAACATATACTCAATTTTTAAAACTTAAAACATAAATCGACAAGGATAATTAATCAATTTTTAATCAAAAGCGGTCATGAGGAGGCGTGAGCCAATGTATATACCGACCCGTAATCCATAATAACTATCACGTGTGTGCAAGGAACTAGTGTCACAAGTCCTCTGGGCATACTAACAGAATATACAAAAGATATAATATACAGTCCCATTGTCTGAAAGAAATAGATGGGAAATAAGAAAAAGAAACCCCATGGTGCTGCCGGAGATCGCTAGGAGAAAGCAGCTCACCGTGAAGTCAGGTCCGTCTAAAATCAGAATCAAGCTCCGGTCTGACAACCAGATGCACCAGCCTATGAACCTGTACAATTAAGTACAGAAGTGTAGCATGAGTACATAAATATATATGTACCTAGTGAGTATCCTGCCTAACCTCGAAGAGGTAGTGACGAGAGGTCGACTGGACACTCACTAAGGTCCAACAATATAATTTAACAGAATATGATGAAAACAGTAGGCATGTAAAGGCAGTGAAGCAGCAAATATATATATAAGGCACTAAAATCCAAGGAAGTACTGGAATTAAATAAACAACTACTACTTCACCTTCCCCCAAATATCTGTCAAATTAATGTCCATGAATTTAGTAACAAATAAATCATGCGCATACAGGATAAGGAAAACCGGCCTGAGCCATAAGATAGTCATATCTGTGCATTGCCGAGGGTCGAACGGCCCGAACCATAAGTGCACCTTACCATAAAGTACTCACATCTATGCACTGCTGAGGATCGAACGGCCCGAACCATAAGTGCATCTTTTCCATAAAGTAATCATCTCTATGCACTGCCGAGGATCGAACGGCCCAAACCATAAGTGTATCTTCCAATCCGCTGTGGCATACGGCCTGCTCCCATAAGAGTGGGGGAAATCACACGCCGCTCGCGGAATGTAAATTGGAAGCGGTCACATGCACACACAATATTCCTTTTTAAATTACCTTTCAGTAAAAAATTCCTTACAAATTTTCTCAAATTCCATGATCTCAGGGAAATAAGTCGCATGTACCATTTAATTTATTAAGCATATAGTTCTTTTCAAATAAAACACAAGGCATGATGTGGACCTAACTACCCCGACATAATAATAATAGCCGCTACGTACGGACTCTCATCACTTTGTACGTATGTAGCCCCCAAAATTATCACATATAGTATTTAAAAAACCTACAGGGACAATTCCCTCTTATGAGGTTAGAAAGGAGACTCACTTCGCGTCGCACCCACTCCCCGGGTCAAGAATGCGCCCGAAACTCCGAACTCGTCACCAAAAGGACTCGAAGCTAACCAAACGTTACGTAAATATATCAAATTATACTCAAAGCATGGAATTCTCCTATTATTTAGTCAAATTAATCATTCTTGAAGAAATCCCAAAATCTAACCCTGGCCTCGCATACTCGGATTCCGAAAATTCTCGAAGGAAACACTCACCCATAACCTAAGGATCGTTAATATATGATTTTTGTATGAATTCACAACCAATGCACGGATAATTTTTCTAAATTTTAGAAGGCCCTTGGTTGCTACTCAAATCCTTAATATTTCACTAATTAGGTAGTTAACTAAACTAGGAATTCATGCATTAACTAACTTTAGGATAGAATTTACTTAGCTCACAGTGGCTGGGTCATGGGGCTCTTTCCCAAGCTCTCAAAATAGCCTATGGTGGAAGAAAATGGAATGGGAATGAAATAATCCCGAACTTAAAGACCTTTCTACCTACCGGGGTTTCTGCACCTGTGACTCGACAACCACACCTGCGGTCTCGCACTTGCGAGCAATATCTTGCACCTGCGGAAAATGGGACAAGGTCCTGGGCTTGCACCTACGGGCTGGAGTTCGCTCCTTCGGCTCTGCACTTGCGGGAAACGAGCCCGCACCTGCGAGAACTGGGAAACCCACCTGGGGGTCGCACCTGCAAGGCCTAGATCGCATGAGCGGTCTCGCACCTGTGACTGGGCAACCGCACCTGCGTCACACCAAGTCAGGTGCACCAACAACTGTTTCAGCTGGTTTTAGCCTCGTTTGGTGCCCGAGAGGCACCTAGGCCCACCCGAGCCCCCGTCCAAATATACCAACAAGTCCCAAATCATAATACAGACTTGTTCGAGCCTTCGGAACACCCGTAAAAATGCTAAAACTCAAAATCACACCTCAAAACCCCTATAACCAAACTTAGGAACTTTAAGTTTTCGTGACTTCGCTAATAACGCGCCGAACCAACCTATACTACTTCGAATGACACCAAATTTTGCAGGAAAGTCATAAATGACATAACGGAACTATTCCCTATCTCGGAATTCCGTTCAGACCTCGATAACACAAAAACACATCCCAAACCACAATAGGAACTTAAGGAACTGTTATTTCAATATTGGGCGTCGAAACGCTCCTAGGTCATCTGAAACCCATTCCGAAGCTATGCCCAAGTCTGAAATCATCATACAAAGCTACCGGAACCATTGAAACTCAATTTCGAGGTCGTTTACTAAAAATGTTGATCGAAGTTAAACTTGGCCTTAAAGGCTAACCTGAAGGAACCAAGTGTTCCAATATTTCTCTAAACACTTTTGAATGCCGGATCACCCACCCCCTCAAGTCATAAATTACAATAAGCCGTTATGGGAAGTTTCATATAGGGGAACGGGGTCCAAAAATGCAAAATGGTCGGTCCCGATGTTAAATAGTTTGAGTTATATATGAGCTTATGAAGCATTTAGTTGAATCTCACTGCAGTATGGTGACAATGATAGTGTATGGGCATTGTGAGTTATTATTTATTTTGATCGTGGGCTTTGAGCCAAGTGGTGGAGGTTGTTGATGATAAGTTGGTTGCACGATTATATGTTCTATTGGTTTCAGTTCGAGGTATATTGGTGTATCAGTTATGACATGCAGAGGTGGAGTCTGGGAATGAATCGAGTAATGGAAATTCTTTGATTCAGGTTGTAATGTACTCTATGGGTAGGTGAGTTCTATTGAATGATTGAGTTGTAATTTTAAAAGGTGTAGTAGGTGTAGTGTATGAATTTGCTTGTTGCTTCAAGTTTGTGGATTACTTTCCTAGTATGTAGTTATGCAAATGGGGTCAGGTCATTCTGTCTGCTTGATCGGTGTAATCGAGATTTGTGTAGAGTGGATGACTCTCAAGAATGGATCTGATGGATTCAAGGTTAAATATAGCATTTGGGAATCTTCAAGGTGTGTTTTGGGCTAGAACTTAGATTTACATTGGAGGGCGTCAAAACTAGTGGCATTTCTACATTATCATGGATTCTACATCTTAGTATCAAGAAGGTGATGGTAATGGCTTTAGATTCACAGGAAGTCTCTTCAGGGTAAGTATTTTGAATGTGGTACTTTTGGGGATATTTGAGAGAGTGTTCAGCAGCTTATGAGCCTCAGACGGTATGGTTTTATGCTTGGGTCTCGTATGGTGAGTCTGGGTTGAGAATTGTGGTATTATGGCAAGGAGAAGTATCAATTCGAAGGTAAGTCAGGAGAAACTTGGATAAATAGGACAACTTTATAGTAGGTCGGATCGGCATGGTAAAGGATATGACTAGTTCTTTGGGTGTTTAAGAGGCAATGAGTTTTTACAAGTATTTCTTAGCAATGCTCTTGGGTTTTGGTGACATGCGAAGCTTGGTGGAATTAGAAGGATTCAGCCATGTCGATTTGGTGTTGTACAAATGGGATTCAGATAGTTCCTGATGTTTTCTTCTAGGGTTAGAGGTGTGTAGTTTATACGGGCATGAGGAGCAGGTGATGTGTAATGATTTTTTCATCTAAATGGGATCAAATGGAAAGTTCTTAGCTAGTTGGGTACGTAGTTGCTTGTGGCTCGGCATGACGTATGTGGTATGTTGTGTAGAGTTAACATTTGCATATGTGAGGTCACGATTCAGTTCTGGAGGAAGGTCAAAAAAATTCGTAGGCAGCATTGGCCGTCTCAGATGACTAGGTAGATGATTTCACCAATTGTTGGGTTGATGAGGGTATACATTTCAGTAAGGTCAATGTGTGGAGTTAAGGGTGCTTCCCGGTATTGCGACGCTCTTTTGTTGGATCGATTGCTGATATTCAAGGTTGCTTGGCAACACGGAAGAATTACAGGGGTATCCCTCGTGGAATGATTGAGTATTAGGGATGTGTTGTGTATTCGAGCGGTGGAGTTGAGATCAGATATAGTAATTGGTGCGCTTCATGACTTATAGACTGAGAATTCTCATAAACAAGTTATTTTGTGGTAGCCTACTGTGAAGATGCGAGCAAAGCTAGCCAGATGTTAGTATGTACAATGATTCAGTAATTGTGAACGTTTCAGTGAGTTATCTATCTGGTGTGGGTGACCAGAGTTGATTTAAGGTTATTGGTAGGCCTAGTATGGGTGTGTGTTCTGCACCGGGTCAGAATTGTTGACTCCAAATTGCTATGGTTGAGGGATGTACCACTTGGTCTGTCACTGAGTTTATTCCTATTGTGGAATGATATATGAGTTACCCTTCGGGGTTGCGAGGAGTTGTGATCGTTGGTTATAGGCACATATGATGCGATTCTAATTGGGATTTATAGCTAGATTTGAGTAAGGTAAGTGATTGGGTTTTGCGGGATTGAGACATATTGGTTATGTACTTACTGATTCATGTGGCATGGTATCTTCTAGTTTCCCCGTTGTTAGGGAAACACACTTTGAGTACTTGATGTCAAATTGCGCATGGTTATTGGTTTTGGGCAAGGTAACTCGAAGTATTTCATGTGGACCAGCATGTGGATAGGATCACGCATTGTAGCAGAGTTATGTGGGGGTATGATTCTTGGTGTCAGATTCATGTGTTTTGACTTTTCGATGAGTGTCAGGCTCTTAGAATGGTGTTGTGAAGGTAATTGTCAATGGCGGGATGGTCCTCTCGTGTGAATCTTTTATATAATTTGGTTACATTGGGATGTTGCTATCGAGTGCATGAGTTGCACAGGTTATGGCTTTGAATTGTATTGATGTGTCATGTCATCAGAGTGGTCGTGTTGGATGAGAAGAGGTCAATGGACCTAGAATGCATACTGTTAGAATTGACTACAACATAGTTGGAATGATAAATATCGGGAGTCGGCTTAGTAATCTGCTATAATTCCTGTTTGGGAAGGGGAAGCTTCATGTCTGACTGATCGGACGAATGGTTGCTAGTTTCTACGTGTTTCTTTCATCATCGAGAATATATGAAAGTGTTAGAGCAAGACCTGCTTGATAAGAGGTTATGTACCGGTATTGGGTTGTTTTGAGCAGCTATTGTGATTAGGAGTTATCGCTATGTGTGTTTGAGTCATGTAGTATAGTATGTGATTACATCTTGGGTTACAGATATGGCTTGATACAGCGTGTTAAAACTTATTCAGTTTATAATTGTGGAATTTTGATCTTGTAAATCATTTCAGAAGTGGGAATTTGGTTCTATGGTTTGTGGGTCAGGTTGGATTTTGAAATTTCAACTGTGTTGTGCTATTGGACCTATATGGGTGGGGTGACGTGGGATCACCCCCGGGGTATGTGTAAGGTAAGATTTCACGGAAATTTGATGGTTTCTGAAATAACCCTGGGCACATTCGAGGAGGAACATACGTTTAAATCGGGGAGGATATAAAGACCCGACCGGTCGTTCCGAGAGTAATAGCCCCATTTCCCCTATTTCTTCTTTATTATTTGTGGTTCAGCTTCATTATGTTGTGTTAGATTGGTCGGCTCGGGTTCAGAGCATTTTTTGGAGAGAAATGAGATACTTAGTCTCTTAACTTGGTTCAATAGTTGGAAAAGTCAACCAAAAGTTGACTTATTGGTAGACGACCTCGGAATGTATATTTTATGGTTTGGATACATTCGTTAGGTGATTTGGGACTTAGGAGTGTGTTCAGAATGTGGTTTTGATGTCCGATGTAGAATTAGGCTTGAATTGGTGAAATTGAGTTTTTGGTGATTTTCGGTCGGCAGCGGAAAATTAGCTATCGGGGTCGAAATGTAATTTCGGAGGTTGGAGTTGGTTCATAGTGTCATTTTGGACGTGTGTGCAAATTTTCAGGTCATTCGTACGTGTTTTGGTTGGTTTCGGCATCATTGGCGAAATTTAGAAATCTCAAAGTTCATAAGATTGAATCCGATGTGATCTTAGTGTATTAGCGTTGTTTTGGGTGTTTCGAAGGTTCGACTAAGTTTGAATAAGGTTATGGGACTTGTTTTTATTTTTGGTTGCGTCCCGAGGGGGCTCGGGTTGATTTCGGTTAGCCATCGGGGGATTTTAAGTTGGAAATAGCAGCTGATGTTGCTGGTGCTAGTGTTAACGCACCTGCGGATAGGGTACCGCAGGTGCGCGCCCGCAGAAGCGGACGTCTAGTCGCAGGTGAGGATTTTGCTGTGTTGGAGGAGTTCTGTAGGTGCGAGGTTTTTACCGCACCTGCGAAGCCGCAAATGTGGAATTTTGAGCGCTGGTGCGGAGGCTGGAGCTCTGAGTGTTTTCCACAGGTGCGCACCTAGACCGCAGGTGCGCGTAAGTGGTGCGGAACCACTGGGGGATTTTACTGTTATGTTAAATCGTGTTTTAAGACTATTGCTATATTTGGGCTGCAAGCCATGTTTGGGGCCTTGTGCCGACTTGTTTAGACCCCTTGGGGGATTTTACTGCTATTTCCTCACTGTGTTGACTTATGATTTACACTCGGTCATATTATGTTTAACTGATTTCGAAACTCAGCCTTATTTACACTATTTCGAGATATAAAATGATGTTTTTGGGTCGAGTACCCCGTTTTACTGATAGCCCGAGGGCTTTTTGAGAGTTTCAAGGTGGATTGATATTAGCGCTTAGGCTGAAGGATCCTCTCCGGAGTCTGTACACACCCCTAGTGAGCGCAAGTGCCTACTGAGTGTGAGTGCCGAGTGCCTAGTGTCGAGTGATTGGGAAGTATGAGTGACTGTGAGGTTGCCCGAGGGGCTGATTATGAGTGACTGTGAGGTTGCCCGAGGGGCTGATTATAAGTGACTGTGAGGTATGCCCGAGGGGCTGATTCTGAGTGATGTTACGCCCGAGGGGCAGTTTCTTATTCATGTTTTTTCCCGATTGACTACTTGTGATTACTTCATTTTCACAAACTTCTTGGACATTTTTCTGAAATTGTTGGAAACACTTTTCAAAGGATTTTTTTACTGAAAGTGGCTTTTTAAGCGTGATGATTTAATGTATTCACTGTTGGAAAGAAAGGATGTGCTTATTGTGAAATGATGATTTGACTTTATGTGTTTCTTACTGCTTAGACCTAATTTATTTTCATTTCTAATGAGTTGGCGTACCCACATTACTCCCTGCACCTTGTGTGCAGATCTAGGTGCTAGGGCAGAGTAAGCTGTGTATCTGTTCTAGAGACTTCTCGGAGATTTTGCGAGGTAGTTGCACGCGTACGCAACCCGTCTCTCTCTCCTTCTTTAGATGCTCATGACTAGTGACTAGGGGATCGTGGGGGCTGTAATTAATATTCGGTGTGGCTTATCTGTTTTAAAATGATTATATGAAAGCTTTATAGATTATCAATTTAGTAATGCTATAAATGAAAGGTTCTTTACATTTGAGCGTTAATTTGGCTGGCCTAGTTCCACGATAGGTGCCATCACGACTAGTTTAGATTTGGGGTCATGACAGATAATTGTCTATTTACTTGATTGTGTGCATATGAGTCTATATGAGGAGGTAAACTTAAGTCTTTTGTGCTATTTGCTTATTGTGTGAGGTTCTACTTGTTTTGATTGTGTGACACTTAATTTTATCATTTTGAGCAGACTAAGTGAGTCTAGAACCATCAACATAGTAGGTCCAAAACCTCATGGACCATAGGCACGAGGAGGGTAAGTACATATAAGGCGTGATTCAAATATGAACTAGTACGTTTTAAGTAAGAAACTTCAAGATAGTACTCGAGTAGCAAAAGATGATAATATGTGCTCGCTGAATAATATGAACAACCCTTATACCTAACGGAGTTGCGAAGTATTATCTATGTTGCACGGAGTGATCCTTTAGGCTAAAAAACTTAGGACCCCCATACACGGTTATCACTAGTACACCTGCTTATTGAAACCTAGATTGGACTTGGATATGTCTTATAATGCTCAAAATTTACACCAATTACTTATTAGAGGAAAAGTTATTCCTTTCACTTGCGTGCCATTTCCTTTATACTTCATCCCATTCTTTAACTTGAATTATTTAATTAATTGTTTGGACTCTCTACTCTCCTTTAATTGACATGCTCACATAGAGTAGTTATAATTCGATAATCCGCATAGTGTAAAATTTGGCCGGGAACCACAGTTGTGGACCTCAAAGAGTGCCTAACCCCTTCTCTTTGAGGTAATTTGAGTCCTTACTGATCTTTAGTGATGTAGACTAATTAAACAGAGTAATTTGAAAATAGGTTCCCTAATGCACCTTAAAATCGTTAGGTGGCGAATCTTCTCTTTTAACACCCATTAAAAGAATTGCCATGCATTGAAACCCGATTTCACGAGAAAACGGGGTGCGACAGCATCACGAATCATCTAGGCATATGCTTAGGCTGTTACTATAAAGAAGTTTACTTGCATGGATTATTGAATTATTTGACTTCACTCATGTACCTCCCTCTTCCCACCCTCCTATATTTTCTAAAATTGCTAAATCATGAACCTTCTTTCCCTATCTCCTTTATTCGGTTCAATCTAATTATGTTTTCAACTTTTGTGAACTATGCGAACTTTTTCCCTTTGTCTTTTATTTTCCCTTACCCTCTTGTTTATTTTATCGCATTTTATAACACTTCTATGTACATTCAACATGCAAATTACTAGGCTAAATGTTATTACTTCCGCACAATCATGCTTTCAACATCATGTTCCACTCGGGCCTACTACCAACATAGAGACACTTCATGAGTGTCCGTGCTTTTCGTAAATACCCTTGTCAAATTGGAAAGACTTATTAACGGTAGACTAGTTGATCGATGGTGCAGTCAATGGTACCGTGCCTTTTTCTCTCAAGTAGTCCGCATGAGAGTATCAGTTTAGACCCTCCTAGAAACACACTCTAACAAAAAATATGCATGCGTCATGTTAAAACCAAGGATGGATTAAACGCTCGGGAATATTAATCCATTTAGACAAGCCTTGTCCAAAGTCTAAAGGATTTATACAATCCCCTACGGGTCATTTTATCATGTTTGGACTGTTGTTTCTGGTGCTTCCTTCTTCGCGATTACGAAGAAAGGGTTGTGTTCGCGAATGTCTCTTGGGAAGGCTATTTGCACTTCTCTTCGCGAAGAAGGATTCGTTTTCGTGAAGCTTTGGGCGGTAGTGTATCACGATTGCGAGGGTGAGGCAACGATCGCGTAGAAGGATAGGCAGGAAGGGGCACCATATTCGTGACCGGTGTATCACATTCGTGAAGAACGATTTGGTAGCTTGTCGAGGTTGGTATTCACGATCGCGAGGGCTTGTCCGCGATCACAAAGAAGGGAATTGCTGGGTAGACTTATTTTACATCGGGACTTGGCTCATGTTCATCTCATTTCTTCCATGGGAGCCGACTTTGGGGCAATTTTGGGGTGTCATTTTCATTATCTATTATGAGGTAAGTGATTTCTACACATTGTGAGTTAATATACAAATTTAGTCTTGTAAATTCAAGAACTTAAGTTGAAAGTGTGGGATTTTTTTTAGAATCCCTAGAATTGATATTTTTGAGTTTTGACCATAATTTTGGGCATGGAATTCAAAATAAGTTGTATATTTTAGCTTCTGGTGCTATGGGTAGTGTTTATCGTCAAAATTGTCAAAATTCGGGCACGTGGGCCGAGGGTTGACTTGTTGACTTTTTCGAGCATAGATGGAAATTATTATAAAATGACTAATTATGAGTATTGGAGTATATTTTTATTGGTTTGCACATTGTTTGGCTAGTTTCGGATCGATGGGCATCAGTTTGAGGTGTTAGAGAAGAGTTGGAGCCGATTATGGAACGTCGGAGCGAGGTAAATCTCATGTCTAACCTTGTGAGGGGGAAACTACCCTGTAGGTATTAAATTATTATGTGTTACTCATTGTGGGTGCTACGTACACATGAGGTGACGAGAGTCTGTACGTAGCTAAATGCATATTTATGTCTGGGAAGACTTAGGACCTTATCATGTAATATTTGAATTATTTGAACTTAATTTTATAGTTTTATTACTTGGGTTTATAATAAAATTTTGATTTGGGAACATATTAGACCGAGCTTTATCACCTTGAGGTTTCTTTGAGAGATATTCCATAGACGGCAAAAGTCATGTTACTTTATGCTCCTGTACCTGTGTTGCAAACACGTGGCCCATAATTTGATAAGTTTCTTCCTACTCCAATCGATCAGGACAAACTCTTGGTGGTGTATTGAGATGCATCTATGGTTCGCACTGATCAACCCTCGGCAGTGTACACATTATTCTGGCTCGAGCGTACGACCTCGTCATAACTCGTATGCAATATCGCAAGGAGTCCGAATATTCATGAGATTCTTCTTTAATTAAGACCTGGAATTTATATGGTATTCCTTATCTGTTTGAGATTGCACTTGATACTTCTAATTTGTTAAGATAACATATGAGATTTGAGAGATTTATATCGTCGAAGGAAATGTGGGAGGATTATGTTAGCTACCGTGCTTACCTCATTATTATTGATGTGTTTCATATATGTTTCTAATTTATTATATTATTGTATTGGACCTCTATAAGTGTCGATGTCGACTCCTTGTCACTACTTATCTGGGGTTAGGCTAGATACTTAATGGATATATGTTGATTTACGTACTCATGCTACACTTTTGTACTTATTGTGCAAGTATATTATTGATGGTCATTTGGACGCAAGGCCGCAACTATTGAGGGGACTTTAAAGTGAGATGTATCCCATGATACAATCTGCAACACACGAAGTTTCCATCTTGTTCATTTAGGTTATCCTGTCTAATTTACATTTCAGACAGGTGTTGTATTATTATTGTACTTACTAGTAGATGCTCATGCACTTATGACACATGGTTTGGGATATTCCGGTTAATGTTCATGGTTTTGCATCAATATTGTCACTTTTATTTTAATATCTTTCTAGTATTATATGTATCTATGATTTTAAATACACTAATTTGTTAATTAATAAAACTTATTATTTTAAAAAGTAATAAAATGAATGATTATTCAAATAGTTCACTATTGGCTTACCGGACGGCGACGTTGGTTGCTATCACGGCCTATAGTGAAATTTGGGTCATGACAATCAGTATCAACATGACTCTATGGCGTAGATCAGTCATTAATCCGCTCAATATGGATTTATGGACTAAAATCAATCACCAATCTCCTCAAGTCTCAATATGCCAATGTCTCACAATATCATAATTACTATACAACGTGGAATATACCAACATGCCACAACTCAAATCAAACTCGTGTCACACACAAGGACATTAACAAAATGTGAGATAACATATAAAAAGTGCACAGAGACAAAGATATAATATGCAAATATAATATCATGACTGAAAATATGACTACGGCCAAGGCAAATAGCTCAGCGTAGTAAAAATAGACATATCATGTCTCTTAGATAAGAAAATAGTCTAGATATGCTTTGTAGCATGAATAACAGCTCACGTAATCTTAGAAGTGAAAAAATATGATAACAAAAGGTCATGATAGCAAACAAGGCATATAATATCCTATAATCTACCCGGATCGTAAATAACCATAGTACACTTATATACGCACATTACCTCGCATATACGTCACCCCCAACATATAACACGTATCAAAGCCAATGGGAAAATACCCTCAATCCAAGCTTAGGTAAGATACTTACCTTATCCGGTCTAGTCTTCAACCTTGAATCACATCAAAATATCACTCCAACCCTCTAATCGTGCAAATCCAATCCAAACATCATCCTAGGAAGTCAACAATGTTATAGGAAGCGATTCATATCCGTAAAAGCTTCGATCTCTGAAGAAATTCCCAAAAATCAACAAAAGTCAACCCCAACTCGACCCGAAATTCGAAACTAATACCAAAATCTGATGACCCAACCTGCCGATTCCAAATATATAATTATTTTTCAAAACTGAGTCCAAATCGGTACTCAAATATCAAAGATACACTCTCTGAAAGTGTAAGCAAAAATCCCAACTTTTTTCCATAGATTCATCAATCAAATGTAAAAAACGAATATAGAATCATGAATAATAATTAAACCCGAGTTAAAGGCTCTTACCCAATACACGGTGGGGAAAATTGCCTCAAAAGTCGCTCCAATCCGAGCTTCCAATCTCAAAATATGATTAAATGAATCTAACCCTCGAAATATACCTCATGTCAGGCATCCTCGTACCTTGGCTCACTAAGTCGCATGTGCTACTCACTTGTGCGATATGAGCTGCGCATTTGCATTCTTCCAGCCCAAATCCATTACCACATCTATGATGTAAAGCTCTGTAGATGCGAACCCGCAGGTGCGGCTTCCTTCTGCGCATCTACGATCCCAGCTTAACAAAACCCACATCTACAACCAATACCTCGCAGAAGAGCACTCGTAGGTGTAACATCTTCCCTCGTATGTGTGGCGAGCCTAACCTGCCTCCTTTTTGCTTCTGCACACTACATCACGTAGGTGCAACCATCACACCTGCGCACTACTCTTCACTGTTGCGGTGCACCAGAACCATCAACGCCAAACATCTTTCCAAAATGGTCCGGAATCCATCCAATACACACTCGAGCCTCCCGAGAGCTCTTCCACTCATACCAACTGTTGAAACTCAATTTTTTCCTCTTGACTTTCATTTAGTCTTTATGGGTTAATATATATTATAATGTATTTTTATCTATTTTTAAGTAATATTTATAGGATATTTTCCCGTATTTTTACTCCATAATGTGTTTTAAATATTAAGTTATTATCTTCATGGAATATTTCTTAAGTTATTATGATGAAGGTTTTATACAAATAATATTGTGCATATTTTACGCATTTTTGTTGACTTCAGCATTTTTAATTGATAAATATTTACTTATTATTTTTCTAAAATTATTTATGAGTGTTCAATTATCCAAACTACTTATTTATATTTTTAGCATTCTTATGCATATTTTATAATATTTTACATCATCTCATGCAATTTCATTTGCATTTTTATACCAATTTATAGCGACAATAGCATATATTTTACAATAATTATATTTTTTATACTACTTATGCCAAAACAATAATTTTATATTTTTATAATCATAACTTAATATTTTAAACTCTTTAATTTCATAAATAACATATTTATACACTTTTTAGCTATCTTATAATTTATTTTTCTAATTAATTCTATATATTACAAATTCCAACCCACATAGAAAATGACCCAACACCCCTAACCCGTTTGTGATCCGCCATCCGCCACACTTCGCCCTTAAAATCCCAGCCATTGATCTTAAAGCCCACAATTACCCCTTTCTAGCCTTATATCCTATCAACCCCGAACCCTAATCCATTTTACACATGTAGCTACCCTCAAGCGCTCTCGTCTCTCTCAAACTAAACCCTAGCCACCTTACTCCTAAAATCTTCTCCGAATCCGACCAGACCATGAAACTTTTCCATGATTTTCTTGCCTTATTTTTGTTCTCTCATCAATACTCACACTTTCATGGCATTACTTAGTACTTGCCCGATTTTGGCAAGTATATCTTTAAAAATCGGGCTTCATCAACTTTAATCTTTGGTATTCAAAAGATACTTCGTCTATATACATGAGAAGGGAGATAATTCTTACACTCTCAAGGCGATTTAAAATCTTGGAACCCAAGCTAGGGTTTGAACGTCGACTTATTTCCTTTAGAGGTTGTTTCACTGGTTGCATGTCAGTTTCCTTTGCCTTTTCTGTGTCTGATTGATTTCTTTCCTTGTTTGTTCACCTAATCGAACACTTTATAAACCCCATTCCCTTATTCCCTTAAAGATACTTTTGTCACTACTATCTCTCACTTGTTTTATTTTGTTCTGGTTCTCTGAAAACAACTGTGCTAGATTTGTTCTTGCCCGGTCGAAAGCCAAGGATACCGTAGTATTTCTTAGTAACTTCGTTCTGCACAAGCATTGGTTAGAGCCCTTGAGGCTTCGGTGAATTCTGAAGTGCCATAGATCTTGAGGTTCTCTTTGATATCCTTCATTCAAAACTGCTGCAGAACTACTGTTGAAACTCCTGTCTTCTCATTTTTGCTCGTTTCTCTTTGCAACTGGTTAGTGATCTTGAATCTTGCAGTTCAATTGATACATGAATATGTTTTTATTACCTCTTTACTTGTTCATATTTATATGTATTCTATGTGCCACTACTGTCTGAACTCCTATCAAAAAATCGAAAAGCATGAGTTAGGTTTTTCTACAACTTGTGAATCAAAATATTTTACTGTGTTACATGCTTTGCTGTAATTTTATTGTCAAAGTGTTTATTCTAAGAATTCAAGTTTTCTATTGTTATGTTTTCTTGAGTAATATCTAATGTGATCTCTGTCACATGTAATTACACTCACATATGAGTATGTAATGGACTAGCAAAACCTCCTCTGTTCTTTTAGGAATTAGGCGAACACAATGTTGTTTGATTTGCTACTTCATAGAGTTATAAATCATGTATATAGGATTTACTTAGTCTTTCATGTTAAATCTCCCCAGTGGGAACTTCTGTGTTCTTAGGATAAAGTCTAAACCATGTATACATGATGTTTTGTCTAAAATTTTCATAATGGACCTTTCCTATAAGACTTTATGTTTGGTTATATTCCTAGGGAAAAGTATTGAACATTATATAGGATATGTCTTTGAGATATTCGAATAGATGTATTTTTTGTTGAACATATGTGATTCTATGTACCCCCTTAAGTATTGCACTCAGGGTATATGCTTGTAAGGTTTTCATGTGATGGGTAAAATTATTCTTGTCTTGCCTATGTGCTCAAATCTCCAAAATGCTACTTGGGGAATCTTACTTCTTGGTTGATCTGTGAATCCCAAAGATTGAAATTTTGAATGTATATGTGTTTCTTGCATGAGTTCTAAGTTGTGTTAATAACTTGTGCATAGTATTCTGCTTGCAATTTCTATCTTGTAATGGTGTTAATTAGTAGAATTGGTCTTGTTGAGAATTGGTCTTGATCTGTTGGACCTGATTTGGGTGATGCGTGCTTTGTCCTCTTTACCGCATGCACCTGGAGCTTGGGCATGTTGGTTTGCATGAAGTTCAAAGTGGTTGAAGGCCCAAATATGTTATCGGGTTATTTGTGTATTTGTATTTGGCTTGCAATTATTCATTCTGGGTGTGTAATAATTTGTAAATTTGATAATGGGGAAATAATTAAAAAGGAGTCTGGGGTAGTTTAATTTTGGCATGATCGGGTAGAAAACATGCCTATTGGTCTCAATAGTCTTGCCTGCTACTTGTCAATTATGCTCTATGTCTGCATAGTATTTCGTTAGTAGATATCATGTCCATAAGACCTTCATTTTAGCCTATATCTCTTAAAAATCATAATGTTTAGGACCTTAAACAACTGGTAACCAAACACTACATATATGACATACAATATTGTTTAGAAATCATGCCTACATGACCCACTCTATGCTAATTTGTTCGATTATTTGCTACCACACTTAGAAATCATGTTTTAGGACTCCACAATTAGCAATCACACCTATAGGATTTTATTCTAAGTAATCAAAATTGCTGTGCAACCATGTTGTAAAACTATGCTCCCAACGCCTCATACCTAGAAGCCATGTCTATATGATTTTTCTTAATTGCTCAACTACTTAAAACAATCTAAGGCTTGAATAACCTAGAGATCCTACCTATCAGATTTAACAGTGAAGCCTTACTTTGCTATGATATACATGCATACATCATATCTATAGGTTGAATTAGTTCACAAAGGACAGCTTACACTTTCCACATAGAGATCATGTTTTTGGATAAAGTAATATGGATTAATTCTCAAATTGTCCAGTCCAATCCTACAATCAGAAAGCATGCCTATAGGACGATCCACCTTTGAGGCTGCCACTTCTGCCAACCCGTCAGTTAGTAACAACTTGATACTTATGTGAATCTACTAGTGGAGGTAAATATGAGCACTTTTATGCAAACTGTGCCTTTTGTGAAGTTCTACTTTCTAAAATTATTTGGTGACTAGTATTTTAATTTTAACCAGCCTAGAATAAGTATAAAATCACCCTCATGGTTGGCCAACACCTCCTGAACAATAGGGATGGGACAGGTAAGCACATATAGGACACGACTTAGAATTGAATTAGTGCGCTTTAGGTATGATAGTTTGTGTATTACTTCTTCAAATTAGTTAATCTTTAGCAGTTTAATTATATTCGATCACCCTACATCCACCTAGAATAATTAATCACTTTCTTTGATCGTTTATTCCCTTAGTTTGATAATGGATTAATTGGCATGCTCATTTAGGATAGTTAATTAATAATTAAATATTTCCACATAGTTAAATTCTTCCGGGAACACCAGTTATAGACCTCTAAGGGTGCCTAATATCTTTTTTCGAGGTAATTTGAGCCCTTACCCGGTCTTCAGTAACACGGACTAGTCAGAATAGAGATATTTGCAAATAGGTGCCCTTACACACCTATGATATTGGTAGAAATGTATCGAGCCTTAGACCGATGCAAGCACGGGGCTCATTACTTTGAGGGGAGCAACTTTCTATTGCAGATATGGTTATTAGAGCATCTCCAAAGAAGCGATTGCCTCCATAACGTATTTTAATATTAACTTATTATATTCATGGAATATTTCTTAAGTTATTATCATGGAGGTTTTATACAAATAATATTGTGCATATTATATGCATTTTTGTTGACTTCAGCATTTTTAATTGATAAATATTTATTCATTATTTTTCTAAAATTATTTATGAGTGTTCAATTATCCAACTAGTTAATTATAATTTTAGCATTTTATGCATATTTTATAATATATTACATCATCTCATGCAATTTCATTTACATTTTTTTACCAATTACTTATTATAGCGACAATAGAATATATTTTACAATAATTATATTCGTTATACTATTTATGCCAAAACAATAATTTTATATTTTTATAATTATAACTTAATATTTAAACTCTTTAATTTCATAAATAACATATTTATACACTTTTTAGCTATCTTATAATTTATATTTTTTAATAAATTCTATATATTACAAACTCTAGCCCACAAAGAAAATGACCCAACACCCTAACCCCTCTGTGATCCTCCATCCGCCACACTCCGCCCTTAGAATCCCAGTCATTGATCTTAATGGCCACAATGACCCCCTTTCTAGCTTTATATCCTATCAACCACGAACCCTAATCCATTTTACACATATTGCTATCCTCAAGCGCTCTCGTCCCTCTCAAACTAAACCTTGGACACCTCACTCCCAAAATCTTCTCTGAATCTGACCAGACTATGGAACCTTTCCATGATTTTCTTGCCTTAGTTGTGTTATCTCATCAGTACTCACAAGTTCATGGCATTACTTAGCACTTGCCCGATTTTGGAAAGTATATCTTTAAAAATAGGGCTTGATCAACTTTAATCTTTGGAATTCAGAAGATACTTCATCTATATACATGAGAAGAGAGACAATTCTTTCACTCACAAGCCGATTTAAAATCTTGGAACCAATCTAGGGTTTGAACGTCGACTTATTTCCTTTATAGGTTGTTTCACTGATTGCATGTGATTTTCCTTTGCCTTGTCCGTGTCTAATTGATTTCTTTCCTTGTTTGTTCGCCTAATCGAACACTTTATAAATCCTGTTCCCAGATTCCCCTAAAGATAATTTAGTCACTACTCTCTCTCACTGGCACTTGTTCTATTTTGTTCTCGTTCTCTGAAAAAAACTGTGCTAGATTTTTTCTTTCTCGGTCGAAAGCCATTGCTACCATGGTATTTCTCAGTAACCTCCTTCGGCACAAGCATTTCTTAGAGCCCTTGAGGCTTCGGTGAATTCTGAAGTGCCATAGATCCTGAGGTTGTCTTTGATATCCTTCATTCACAACTGTTGCAGAACTACTGTTGAAACTCTTGTCTTCTCATTTTTGCTCATTTATCTTTGCAACTGGTTAGTGATCTTGAATACTGCAGTTCAATTGTTACATGAATATTTTTTTATTACCTATTTACTTATTCGTATTTATATGTATTCTATTTTCCACTACTGTCTGAACTCTTTTCAAAAAATCGAAAAGCATGAGTTAGGTTTTTCTACAACTTGTGAATCGAAATATTTTACTGTGTTACATGCTTTGCTGCAATTTCATTGTCAAAGTGTTTCTTCTAAGGATTCAAGTCCACTATTGTTATGTTTGCTTGAGTTTCATAATCTCTAATGTGATCTTTGTCACATGTAATTATACTCATATATGAGTATGTAATAGACTTGTAGAACCTCCTATGTTCTTTTACGGATTAGGTGAACACATGTTGTTTGATTTGCTACTTGATATACTTATAAATCATGTATATAGGATTGACTTATACTTTCATGATAAATCTTCCCATTGGGAACTTCTGTGTTCTTAGGATAAAGTCTAAACCATGTATACATGATGTTTTGTCTTAAATTTTCATGACGGACCTTTCTTATAAGACTTTCTGTTTGGTTATATTCCCAGGGAAAAGTCTTGAACACTATATAGGATATGTCTTTGAGATATTCCAATAGATGTATGTTTTCCTGAACATATGTGATTCTGTGTACCTCCTTAATTATTTCACTCGGGGTATATGCTTGTAAGGTTTTCATGTGATCGGTAAAATTATTCTTGTCTTGCCTATGTGCTCAAATCTCCAAAATGCTACTTGGGGAATCTTACTTCTTGGTTGATCTGTGAATCCCAAAGATTGAAATTTTGAATGTATATGTGTTTCTTGCCTGAGTTCTAAGTTGTGTTAATAACTTGTGCATAGTCTTCCACTTACAATTTCTATCTTGTAGTGGTGTTAGTTAGTAGATTTGGTCTTGCTGAGAATTGGGCTTGATCTATTGGACCTGATTTGGGTACTTCGTGCTTTGTCTGCTTACCGCATGCACCTTGAGCTTGCGCATGTTGGTTTGCATGAAATTCAAAGTGGTTGAAGGCCCAAATATGTTACTGGGTTACATGTGTATTTGTATTCGGCTTGTAATTATTCATGTCGGGCGTGTAATAATTTGTAAATTTTTATAGTGGGAAAATAGTTGAAAAGGGGCCTGGGTAGTTTAATTTTTGTATGATCGGATAGAAAATATGGCTATAGGTCTCAATAGTCTTGCCTGCTACTTGTCAATTATTCTCTATGTCTACGTAGTATTTCATTAGTAGATATCATATCCACATAACCTTCATTTTTACTTATTGCTCTTAGAAATCACGATGTTTAGGACCTCAAACCATTGGTAACCAAACACTGCCTATATGACTTACAATATTGTTTAGAAATCATGCCTACATGACCTACTCTATGCTAATTTGTTCGATTATTTGCTACTACACTTAGAAATCATGTTTTAGGACTCCACACTTAGCAATCACGCCTATAGGAGTTTATTCTAAGTAATCAAAATTGTTGTGCTGCCATATTCTAAAATTATGCTCCCAACGCCTCACACCTAGAAGCCATGTCTATATGACTGTTCTTAGTTACTCAACTACTTAAAACAATCTAAGGTTTGAATCATCTAGAGATCCTACCTATCAGATTTAACAATGAAGCCTTTCTTTGCTATGATATATGTGCATACATCACATCTATGGGTTGGGTTAGTTCATAAAGGGCCGCTTACACTTTCCACATAGAGATCATGTTTTTGGATCAAGTAATACGGATATATTCTCAAATTGTCCATCCCAATCCTACAATCAGAAAGCATGCCTATAGGACGATCCACCTTTAAGGCTGTCACTTCTGCCAACCCGTCAGTTAGTAACAACTTGACACGTATGTGAATCTACTAGTGGAGGTAAATATGACCATTTTTATGCTAACTGTGCCTTTTGTGAAGTCCTATTTTTTAAAATTATTTAGCGCCTAGTATTTTAATTTTATGCAGCCTAGAATAAGTATAAAACCGCCCTCATAGTTGTCCAACACCTCCTGGACAATAGGCATGGGACGGGTAAGCACATATAGGACACGACTTAAAATTAAATTAGTGCGCTTTAGGTAAACAACATAAAAATAGTAATTAGATAGTTGGAGATGATAGTTTGTGTATTACTTCTTCAAATTAGTTAATCCTTAGCAGTTTAATTATGTTCGATCACCCTACACCCTCCTAGAATAATTAATCACTTCCTTTGATTGTTTATTCCCTTAGTTTGATAATGGATTAATTGGAATGCTCATTTAGGATGATTAATTAATAATACAGTATTTTCATATAGTTAAATTCGTCCGGGAACAACAGCTGTGGACCTCGAAGGGGGCCTAATATCTTTTTTCGAGGTAATTTGAGCCCTTACCTGATCTTTGGTGACACAGACTAGTAAGAATAGAGATATTTGCAAATAGGTGCCCTAACACACCTTAAAATCATTAGGTGGTGACTCTTCTCTCTTAATTACCATTTAAAAGAGTTGTCACATGTGAAAATCCTCTTTCGCGAGAAAACTGGGCGCAACAACATGGAGACTCTGCGTTACTTTCTTGGTGACTTTATTTGACTTCTTTCTTGTACTTCCCTTCCACCATCCATTTACTTTCTCGAAATTGTTACACCATAAACTTCTATTTCCCCTCTTTTTTATTTGCTTTACTATGTTTTTCGAATTTTATGAACCATGATAACTATTTCTCTTTGTCTTTTCTTTTCATTCTCTTCCTTACGTATTTATCGCATTATTAAATATTGTCTTTATGTGTTTCTTCATCATGTAAAATTGTTTGGCTACATGTTATCATTTTCGTGAGCATGCTTTCAATATCATATTCCACTCGTGCCTACTATCAACATAGAAGGCTTATTAGCGGTAAACTAGTTGATCAATGGTGGAGTCGACGGTCTGCGTCTTTCCCTCTCAAGTTGTCCGCTTGAGATTATTGGTCAGACCTTTATAAGCCTACTCTGATAAAATTTTTGCATGCGTCATGTTAAAACTAGGATGGATTAAATACCCGTGGCGTATTAAATATGCGTAGATAGACCCTTTCCAGAGTCCAAAGGTATCTCTATATTCCCAAAGGATACTTTCATACTATGTGCATTACTTGGAGAAATGTGCCAACATATTGACTATTGTCGATTAATTAATGAAATCAGGAGAGGGTAGGGTTAACTCTTTTCTTTAATGTAGAAAATGAAGCACGATATTCATAGGTTTTTTATGGTCCATAGAATTCCTTCCAAGTTTATCAATTGGTGGAACGACCTCCCTCAGTGTGATAGGAATCATGCAAGGATACTGGGTAAATTTCCATCCTTGATGGACATTCGGTCATAAAGGGAATTGATTGAGCTAATACTATATTTTGGGAGGAGAAAAAGGGATTTTTTAGATTTGGAAACTTGGAGATGATTCCGCTCTTAAAGGAAAATGGAGGTTTTGCTAAACTCCCCTGGGATAGTCTAGGCTTGCTAGTACCGAAAACTGCATACCCCGTGATTTTCTGAAAATGTTCGGGATCAAGAATAACAATGAACTAGGTGGATTGAATTAGTCTTATACTTTTATTTGTATGAATGTTATGGACATATCAAATCATACCGGTTGTTTCATGAAGAATTGGACATCACTTCTGTTGGGTGGATTCATCATAGGGTTTATGTTTTCAATATGTGTTTCTTGGGGCTGTTGATCTTCCTAATGCAAGGAGGTAAAATACATACTCGACTAGCCACGGTAGCCAGAACCATGATGGAGGGAATCGGGGAATAAACTTATATTATTATCCCTATGCTATTGGTAGAAATGTATAGAGCCTTAGACCGATGCAAGCACGGGGCATGTTACTTTGAGAGGAGCAACCTTCTATTGCAGATATGGTTATTAGAGCATCTCCAAAGAAGTGATTGCCTCAAAGACTTCCTTCGCAGGCCGATGAATGAGTGCATTGCTAGCCACCACCCAAAGAAGATGATATTTGCTCCTGAAAGATTTGCGAAGCCAACAAATGCTCAAGGATGGGCACACCTTTTTAGCAATCTGACTGATGAACAGGTACAACAGATGTTCGAATGGATTCCAAGTAAGGAGTTCATGATTCCATTCAAGAAGTCTACTCATGTAGTATTGAAATGATTGCGAGGTATTTACCCTTATGCGCCAATAAGAGTAATGAGGCAGGCTACAAGAAATAAGGTTAAACCACAAGTAGCCAACATGACACAATACAAGGTAGATTTTAAGGGGGACGTCATACGTTTCAAGTGCGCAGCCCAGCATATGTGGAATCAGAAAATCATTCTGGAAGAAGAGACTAGAGAGCCTGATATGTATCATGATGGCCACATGTACTACTACCTTTTATGGATGAAAGATGACCTAACTAGGGATGTCAAACCAGGTATCAAGATAAAGGGAGGATCATAGATGAATATGCTGAAGCTCAAGTGAAATACAAACGGTTGCGCATGAGGGTCTTCAAATCGTAAGCCAAGAACTTTAAGCAACACAAGAAAGACACGGAAGCTATAAAATAATGGATAGAACTAGTAAACAAAGCGACAAAAAGGTTGGAGTATTTGGAGCAGGGAGTGATGGAGTTAGAGGGGAAAGTAAGGAAGAGACTCTGGGATAACCAGGGTATGGGATATGAAGAAGGTGGAAAGCTAGAAATGGCCTACTTGTTGCTTGACATTCACGACCTCAGGAACATGATCGAAGGAGAAAAGAAGGCAAGTTATGAAGAAGGGTCATTCGAGACCAAGTAGAATAGGAAATTTCCTTTAATCTTTTATAGTTAGATTTTGTTTTAGAATTGATGTAATAAGGCCTTCTGCCATTAGCGACTATATCTCCTTATTTATTTTTGGTAATATAATGATTTGAGTTATTTTGCGTTAATGGAATGAAACAGTGTTGGCACAAATTTCTCCAAGTTACATGTCGGTTAGGCCTACCTCGGGCACAACGAGGTCCCCAAATTAGGACGCGATTTATTCAATGCTTTATGTGTTATTTGCTTAAATACCGCAATGCTCATTTTTACCTTTCTAACTTGGCTACCTTTCTTTTTTCTTTCTTTTGATTAAGGCACTACCAAAGGTTGGTTCGTGCACTCTAGCAACATCAACATACCACACAAGGTATAGAGGTCCTCCACCTCCTCCCCCACCTAGAAGCATAAAACACAAAGGTAAAGGGAAGATGGATAACTTGAGTGGAAATGGGAAAGAGAATGCTCCTTTGGCAAAGAATGTGGAAACCTCGGATGGGAGAATCACACCGGGGCAAAATGAGTTGGTTCAACGTTTAGAACATAAGATTCTAGAGCTTCAAGGTGAGCTAGAGCAGGTCTGCAGCCTCGCCAACATGTCCCTCACCTTAAACGTCTCTGATATCAACCATCAAAATGCTACTGCTTTAAATCCGCCATTACCCCACAATCCACAACATCTGAATCCACAACCTCAAGCTCCATAAAATACCCCTACCACTCAGCAGTACCACAACCCCACATTTCCACAGAACTTGAGCCTTCAACAATTACAAGTTCCACATAAACACCATCACAATGAAACTCAATACCCACAAATTTCCACCTACCTCTCCTCTCAAAATGCACCACTACCAACTGACGATCCACCCCAAACACCTATCAATGATCATCCATATCCCCAAGTCCCTGGAACCCACCAAAGAAATCCAGTATATGTGGAAACCCTGCCATACAGACCACAACAAATCATGTATACACCTGAACCCACGAAAAAGGACCTGCTCATTAAGAACATGGCTAAAGAGTTGAAGAAGCTATCCATAAGGGTCCTGCATGTTGAGGGAGGAAAAGGTATTGAAGGTCAAGATGTGTGATTGTACTAGTGATCCCAAAGCACATTTGATGACTTATTGCGACAAGCTCGTATGTGTGGGTAAAAACGAACAAATTTTCATGAAGCTATTTATGTGAAGTCTCATAGGAGATGCCTTTTTATGTTATATTAGTCAAAACTCAAAGAATTGGTCTAACTGGGTGAGTATGGCGTCTGATTTTATGGACAAGTTCAGGTTCAATACAGAAAATGCTCCAAATGTGTTCCACATCTAGAACCTCAAGAAGAAACCCATGGTAACATTCCGTGAGTATGCCACCCATTGTAGAGCTGAAGCCGGTAAGGTAAGGCCAACAACTAGAGGAACAACAAATGAATAAGTTCTTCGTGCGGTATTAGAACCCAACCATGGGAGGTGTGACTAAGACACGACGCCCGAATGCCCGTGCGAACCGATATCCATACTTACATCTTTACAACATACAGTCTGGGACAATAAGGCCTTTGAATTAACATTTAAATGAAAACAAATGACTGTGGAAGAGACCTTAACATTGATTTACTTAAACATACACATACACATATACATTTGTTGCCATCATAGTTACAACCATATTTTACACATACCCAACACTAGTATGCAAGCCTCTAAGAGTAGCAAAGAGAATATACATACACACAACTTGGTCGGGACAGGGCCCCAACGTACCCAAAATAACTAGAACATACACTTCAGTACCTATTTACTTCTGAACAGCTACTCCGAAGAAGTGAAGTGCAACGGCCAACAAGAACAAACATTCTATTGGGAAAGGATGTCACCGGGTCTATTTGTTTCTATGGGCATGAACCCACCACCCAAAGAAAAGGGCGTCAGTACGAAAGATGTATCGAGTATGAAAAACGGATAATGTATGTAAACCAAAAGAATAACATAAGAGATAGAAATGCACAAGTTTTAACCTGAATACCGTAGACAACCCATCAGGAGCGTACACTACTATCAACCATTAATGTTGAGTGTATGCAAGCTTTTTGTAAAACCAAGCCACTCATAGGGTCCATGCTACACACATAAAAACACACACATTCAGCCACTCTTTGGGGCACATCGCATCACTCACTACCCAGCCACACAGAGGACTCGGTCATACCCGGCCTCAGGAGGTCTCAGTCATACCCGGTCTCAGTAGAACTCGATGTAACCATCCTTGAGAGGGCTCGGTAGCCTCACATCACACACCATCATACTCGACCACACAAGTGCTCAGTAATATCTCAATCATTTCTCATCATACTCAACTGATCGGTGGTTGCACAATAGGTGTTGTACCCCGAGGACTATAGTGCGGCTCGATAAAGTAATATAGATACACATATATAAGTGCGACACATAGTCAATGTCAAGAGACACTAAGATCAAACTCAGGATGAAGCATATTTTTCCGACTTTGGGACATTATTTGGAAATACTACAGTCCTAATAGGAATGTTACCGATAAGAATGTATGATAACAAGAACAATTTTATTGAGAAGGACTTAAACCAACCAATCTTACAGCACAAAAATCATTTAGGGGGAGATACTTACACCACATCATGTCAAGAAAGAAAGTTGTCCTACATTCCTTATTGATGAACTGGCTATGCTTCTATGGTGGTTAACCCTACCTCCAGTGAATCTACAGATTCAATACAACAAGAAAATAGATATCATGGTGATAATTCCAAGCTTCTTCATGCTAGTTCCTAGGAGGCTCACCTCTGATCTTAGTTGTAGATTGTTTTGAGGAATCTAAAGAGGGTTTGAAAGCATTTTGGGTGAGTTAAAGTGAGTAACACTTCCTAAATGAAATGGAAAGATCTACATTGCCTTTTTGTACTATAGCAAGTCTAGGAAATTCTATTGCTTCCACATTCAAAACGGGTCGCCTCATCCCTGGTACAACACCTAGTGCAATAGTTGGCATACGCCTAATGAAAATGTTTAATCCCCTTGGTCTCCCTACGTGTTGCTAGCCGATTGGACAGTCTAAAAGCTGAACTTATCAATCCTTTACTATATGTGTAAGGAAAAGTGTGGGCTGTAACATCATCCCCCTCCCCCCTATTAATGTTCATTCTCGAATGTTTTATAGTAGTCATTCCTTGCAAGTTTCTTTAATCATCTTAGGTTGTGCCCACCAAGTGGTATCATTGTTGCCTCCCATTGCATGAAATAGGTGGGGGTACCATGTTCTTATGTCTTATTTTGCTTTCCATGTCATTTCTTCTAATATATTATTCCTCCAAAGTACTTTAACTAAAGCTACTTCCTTGGTTCCCAGCTTGCGCACTTGACGATATAGGCTAGCCACTGGAACTTCTTTGTAAGATAGGTCCTACATAACTTGAATGTCTTAAATAGGTAATACGAGATAGATCACTTCAACACTTTTGAAGCATAGACACATGAAATATTGGATGCACTATTTCCAATTCCGGGGTCAGCTCAAGCTTATAAGCCGCATGACTGACTTTTTGAATAATTAGGTATGGTCCAATATACCAAGAGCTGAGTTTTCCTCTTGTACCAAATCTCATCACGCCTTTCATAGACGACACTTTGAAGAATGCCCAGTCTCCCACATCGAACTCCAAATCTCTCTATCAGTTATCCAAATAAGATTTTTTCCTGCTTTGAGCGGTCAATAGTCGACTTTGAATCATTTTCACCTTTTAAACAGCCTGTTGTACCAAATTAAGATCCAATAGCTTTGTTTTCAGCCGATAGGAGATCTGCACTTTTTCCTGTATAGGGTGTCATACAATGTCATTCGTATGCTAGCATGGTAGATGTTGTTGTAAGCAAATTTGATGAGTGGTAGGTGTTCCTTTCAGCTTTCTTTGAAGTCCAAAACACAAGCTTGTAACATGTCCTCAAGCGTCTAAATAGTGCGTTCAGTCCGACCAACTGTTTATGGATGAAAAGTTGTGCTAAGGTTGATCTTTATACCCAGTCCTTTGTGAAATGATCTCTAGAAGTTGGCCGTAAATTTGGCACCTCTATGTGATATGATGGAAATCGAAACCCCATGGAGTCGGACTAGTTCTTTGATGTGTATCTGTAAAGACTCGTAAAATTCCTTAACTAAAAATAATGCCCGAATAGGTCCCCATGTTATTATAACTGTGAAAATTCTTAAAACGGTCCATTTTGAAGTAAAAAGTAACCCGGGACTTAAAAGATATAATTTTCCAGATTTGCGCAGGTCTGCGGTCCACTATGCAATCGCTAATCAGGTATGCGGACCGCATAGTGGTCGCATACGTGGACAGTTGCTGTCCATTTTGAGGACAGCTATGCGGCCCATAAAGCGATTGCATTTCACGAATAAGAGCCTCATAGTTGTCGCAATCTTGCACCTCTATTTTTGCGGAGGGAGTTATGCGACGCTCTATGCAATCACATAATAGGTATACAGACCGCATAGTGGTCGCATTCCTGGGCAATCTGTTTTCCTTTTTGGCCCATATGAAGGCCATTTATGCGACAGGTGTGCGAACCGCATAATAGGAATGCGATCGTATTCCTGACCGCATTTCCTGCTTCGGGGCTTCTAATTTCTAATTTTAAAACCCGACCCCCAGTTTAATAAAAGACCCCTCCTCTTCATTTGTAAAGACTATCTAATCTAAATAGAGAGAAGTGAGAGTGGGTTCTAGTGAGAGAAGTCCTCATCTTCCCCAAATTGGTCCTCCATATCTACTCAGGCCTGGAATTAATTGAGTAGTCATCATCTTCTTCACCATAAGAGGTAAGTCTTCACCTCATTTCCCCAAATTCTCAGATTTTAGTTTGAATAGAACACACACAGGTTGGTTCTTGAAGAGGAAGTTAAGACCTTGCATGCATGTGAATAATCTTCCATAATCTAGCAACGGGAATTAATCTAGGGCAATCTTTCACTAAAAAGGGCCTAGTTAATCTGAAGGATCGCATAGTGTTTGATAAAATACCCAAATGAGTTCATGATTTCTAATTCTAAGTCTAAACACGGCATCTTGTAAATTAGATTGGAGGCAATAGAAGGTCCGGTGGGTTGAGAATAGGTATTAAAGGGGAATTTCGACTCGAGGTATGTATGGCTAACTTTAATCTTCGTAGAGTCACCTTGTTGGTGTCCGAGCATTCAGTATGAGTTTCTGGCTTATGCATATATGAATCCATTTTTCTAATGTGTTGAGGCGTAAGATTCTATTCTCTGATTGTCCTAGTTGATTACCATGCCACAATTCTATATGAGATTGTGAAAAGGTGATTCTTTGTGCTTATTCTACCACGTGCAAAGCTCGTTAAATGTTGAATACATCGGTATGAGAGGATGTGCTACAAAATGAAAGAAATGATGAAGAAACAAATTGTCGAATGTATCTAATTGTTAAATGCTGTGTAGCAATGTAATGGGAAGGAAATGTGGATTTATCTAAATGAACTATATGTTGATGGTATGCCGTATATGACTCACTATTTGGTAAAGATTACTATGGCTTTGATTTCACATGGTTATTTGGTTGTTACGAGTGTATATTCTTGATGATAAAAATCCTTGTGATTGAATTGATTGGTTGATGTTGCTATCAAACATGATTGTAAGGTGGTATCGGGTTGCATGCCGCAACAGAATTGTACAGTGGGATCGGGTTGCACGCCGCAACAGAATTGTACGGTGGGATCGGGTTGCATGCCACAACAGAAGAAATAAGGGTGGAATATGATTGTATGGTGGGATCGGGTTGCACGCCGCAACATAAGAAATAAGGGTGGAATATGATTGTACGGTGGGATCAGGTTGCACGTCGCAATAGAAGAAATAAGGGTGGAATATGATTGTAAGGTGGGATCGGGTTGCGCGCCACAACAGGAGATCGATTGAAATAAGAAACTGTGGAACTCTTATTTGTGTTTCCTGTATCTCTGTGCAGTATTTGTTTGGTTTCTTTGACTGTCTCCATTTGTGTATTGTTTGATTTTACTTAGAGTAAAGCTTGTTCATACATACTAGTACTNGGGGGGGGGGGGAAGGGTACTATATCGTTTATATGGATGTAGGTGGTTTTATAGCAGGTAGCTCGGTCCGCCGCTAGTGGTGCCTTCCTTTCATCTCCTCAGCAGTTTTGGTGAGCCCCACTTCCTTTCGGGGTCGTGTATAGTCTATGCCATCTTATTTTGCTTATTCTATTCTGTTAAGGTATAGTCGGGGCCTTGTTGCCGGCAAGTTTATATACTCTTCTCCATATCTTTAGAGGCTCCGTAGACATTCAGTGGGTTGTATATGTGTATTTGGGGTAGTTTCGTAAATGTTTGTAATCATGATCCTGTATCGGGAGTGTTGTATTTTGGAATGTATGTTTTGGGAAGATTAAACGTTGAAAATGCTAAAAGAGGAAATTTGACTTATGTTGTAAACGCATGCTTCGATTCTATTTTGTTGTTTCACTTATAAATGTGCATTATGAACATGTGGAAATGCGTTGGGTAGGGAAGGCGATCCAGGTCTGCTTGACTGGGTTCATCCGATTAGGCGCCGGTCTCGTCCCTCAGTTTTGGGCCGTGACAAACTTGGTATCAGAGCATCAGGTTTTAAAAGTGTCCTAGGATGTCTCGGAGCCGTGTCTAGTAGATCCCTTCTTATCGGTGTGTTGACAACCACATCTATAATTAGGGGGCTACATGGACATTTAGGAAAGTACCCCTTTGTTGCTATTCTATATCGTGCGATGTGGTGAAAGGTGAGGTTGTCTACCTCTAACTCATGCATTGTTCCAATTTTCAGTAAGTGGCACCCAAGAAGAGAGCTCGACTCTGCCTAGAGGCCAATGCCACCCCAGGAGTGGTCATATATTCTCTAGTTGATGGTGCAGGTGCGAATGATTCCCCGGCCACAAATCATCCTGACTCCTCCACTCCAGGCGAGACTATTCCTATTCCTACTCTAGTGGAGGGTGTTGAAATCCCTCCCACTGATTTTCCTGACCCACCTCCAATCACAGATTTCGGTCCCGGTATTTCCGATGGGACCTCAGGGGAGCTATTCAGATGTTGACTCAGCTAGTGGCCTCCCAGGCCCAAAGATCACATGTTGCCCCTGCGTCCTCTAGCGAGCCAGGGGATTCTTCAGGTTCCAGAGTCAACTAGTTTCTGCGGTTAGCCCCTCCAGAGTTCACAGGCACCGACCAAGAGGCTGATCCTCAGGAGTTCATTGATGAGATGTACAAGACCCTCCGAGTTATGAGGGCTACTGAGACAGAGGGGGTTGAGTTGGTTTTTTATCGTCTGAAGGGAGCGGCATATTCGTGGTTCGAGATGTGGGAGAGTTCCCGTGAAAAGGGGAGCCCTCCGGGAAGGTGGGATGAGTATGTGGATGCCTTTATGGCTCATTTCTTGCCTGTCGAGATTATGGCAACCCGTGCTACAGAGTTTGAGGACCTTAAGCAGGGCAACATGAGTGTGTGGGAGTTTGGAGTATCATATGGAGTTCGTGCGCTTGTCAATATATGCTGCTCACATGGTGTCTACTATGGAGGCTAGAGTTCGTCGGGTTGTTCAGGGACTTGGTCCCTTGGTTATCAATGAAGCTGCTACAGCTGCTCTGCATTCAGATATGAACTACGGGAAGATATAATAGTTGCTAGATCCAAGTCATGAGTTGGGTAATTTTTCTCGTATTTCTTTAGTTGTATCGAAGAGTAAGAAACAACTCTCCCGTGTCGCATTAATACACTGCCCAATCCCACTCTAGAGGCATCACAATATATACCGTATGCCTTGGGTCCTTTGGGAAGAGTTAGATTTGGCGCCGAGGTTAACCTTTCCTTTAACTCTTGGCAGCTCCTCTCACAAATAGCGGTCCACCAGAATTTTCCTCCTTATGTGTCAACTTTGTTAATGGAGCAGCTATAGATGAGAAATTTTCAACAAACTTCGGTATTAATTGGCTAAGCCCAAGAAGTTGTGCACCTCGGTAGAAGTTGTGGGCTTTGACCAATTCTTAATTGCTTCAACCGTTTGACTACCAACTTTGATACCCTCACTTGATACTACATGCCCAATAAAAACCCCTTGAGTTTAGCTCAAACTCGCACTTTGAAAACTTGGTACAACTCTTGATCTCGGAGTGTGTGTAGGACCTTTCGTAATTCTCTACGTGTTGTGTTTCTAATCAATAATACACCAAAATATCATCTACGAACCCGATCATGAAGATATACAAAAATGGCCTAAACACTCGATTCATCAAATCTATAAAAGTCGTTGGTGTGTTGGTTAGGACAAAGGACATAACAAGAAATTCATAATGGCCATATCTAGACGAAAGGTTGTCTTCAGAATATCTTCTTCCTTGATTCTTAATTGATGATACCTAGAACTAAAATCAATCTTGGAAATTCCTTAGTGACTTGCAATTGATCGAATAAATTGTTGATCCTTGGGAGATACTTATCCTTAATAGTGACCTTACTCAGTTGTCGATAACCAATCAACATTCCCAACGAACTGTCTTTCTTTCAAACAAATAGTACTGGAGCTCCCCACGGGGAAGGACTGAGTCGGATAAAGACCTCATCTAAAAGATCTTTCATTTGAAATTTCAATTCCTTCTACTAGGCATGAGCCATTCTATACGGAGGGATGGATAATGGTTGTGACGGAGGCACATCGATGTAAAACTCGATGTCGCATCCCAAAATCGAGGGACGAGATCGGCACCTAACCGGGTGAACCCGATCAAGCGGACCTGGATTGCCTTTCCTACCCAACACGTTTCCCCCGTATGTACAATGCACCATATTCATATGAAATAACAACCTAGGATTTAAGCGTGGGTTTACAAGCTTAAGTTTGTTTCTCTTTTAGCATTTCAACAATTGATTCCCAAAAAATACACAATACATACATAACTTTCCAATACGGACTACGATTCCGAATACGTGTAGTTACTAACCAAAATACATATATATGCCCACATCATGTCTACGGAGCCTCTACGAATACTAGGAGTTTATACAATACTTCCCGGCAACAAGGCCCCGGATATACCTTACAATACATAACAGACTCAAAAGAGATAGCATGAATTACACACGGCCCCGGGAGGAAGTGGGGCACACCAGTACTTGCTTTGCGATGAGAAGGAGGCACCACTAACGGTGAGCTGAGCTAC
Organism: Nicotiana knightiana; assembly: GCA_005239525.1. Taxonomy (NCBI): domain Eukaryota; kingdom Viridiplantae; phylum Streptophyta; class Magnoliopsida; order Solanales; family Solanaceae; genus Nicotiana; species Nicotiana knightiana. The sequence goes on along the minus strand of ML401379.1, from coordinate 170,457 downwards.
CTTCTATGGACTCACCTACATCCATATAAAGGATGTAGCGCCTCCGAAAAAAGGGACGTTAGTATTGTGGAATAGTACTAGTATGTATGAGCAAATTTTACTCAAAGTAAAATCAAGAGATGCACAGATAGAAAGCAATTAAAGGAACCAACACATAGTGCACAGTGATACAGAAAACAAGTACAATTTAGAGCCTCACAGGTTCTCATTTCATCACAATCACATTTCTATTTTATATCATTCTGTTGTAGCGTGCAACCTGATCCCACCGTACCGTTTATGATCCACCCTTGTTACCTCTCCACCCTTATTACTACGTGTTGCCGCGTGCAACCCGATACCACCTTACATTTCTGTTGCGGCATGCAACCCGATCCCACTGTACAGTTTACATTCCACCCTTGTTACCTCTCCACCCTTATTACTGCTTGTTGCAGCGTGCAACCCGATCCCACCGGACCATCACATTTCATGGAAAATAATAACAGCCCACAATTCAATCACAGGGTTTCATATCATCAAGAGTACAATTTCATAACACCCAACCAATCATATGTTCACAATAGTCTTTATCATCCATTAATTCAACCACAAAGATGCTCATAAATAAGAATGTAAATTCATTACAACCAATAATCCATATAATGTTAAGCCACGGTAAACCTTTCCAACAATGAGTCATATACGATATTTCCATGGTCATTTAGTTCAATTAGATCAATTCGCAATTCCCTTTCATCACTTGTTACATAGCCCTTATCACTTAGATACATTTACACATTTGAGTTTGTTATCATTCTGTCATACCAACATACTCAAGCATTTAACGATCCTTGCACATGATAGAGTAATAACAAAGGGATATCACCTTTCACGATTTCAATTATCACGATGGTCGACTAAGAAAAATCAGAGAATGAAATCTCACACCTCAACACAATCGAGCAATCAATTCACATATACTCAGCAAGAAACTCATTCTGAATGTTTGGACACAAATAAGGTCATTCTACGAAGATTAAAGTTAGCCATACATACCTCGAGCCGTCCCCTTTTTAATTTCTATCACAATTCACCGGACCGTCTAGCACTGTCAATTTATTCCACAATGTGACATATTTCACTTAGAATTAGGGATCTTGTACTCAATTGAGCATTTTATCAAACACTATGTGACCCGTTATACTACTAACCCCCCATTTGAGAATGAGTACCCAAACTTGTTTTTCCTTTTACTAGATTACGGGGTTTAACTCACATGCATGCAACATTTCACTTTTTCTTTTCAAGAACCAACCTATGTGTGTTTTATTCTTGCACAAAATCTGAGAAATTGGGGAAATAGGGTGAAGACTTACCTCTTTGAGTGAAGAAGATGACAATAACTTGATAATTTCCGGGCTTGAGTGATTTTGGAAAAATCAAATTGAATGATGTTGAAACCTTCTCTCTCAAGAACTCTCTTCTTCTCTCTCTATTTTTGGTCAGAAAATCGTTAAAAATGAAGGGAAGGGTTGTTTTAGAAAACAGGGGGTCGGGTCTTTAATTTAGAAAATAGGAGCCCCGATACAGAGATGCGGTCAGGAATGCGATCGCATTCCTGTCGCATAGTTGGCCTTCAAATGGGCCAAAATGGGAACCACACTGCCCAGGTATACGACCACTATGCGGTTCGCATACCTGTTATTCGATTGCAAAGTACATTGCATAACCTCTCTTGCAAAAACCACGGGGCAAGAGTGCGACGACTATGCGGCCCGCATTCCTGCAATGCGATCGCATTCTAGGCCGCATAGCTGTCCTCAAAATGGACAAAAATCTGTCCAGGTATGCGACCATTATGCGGTCCGCATACCTGTTATGCGATCGCATAGTGCGTCGCATAACGCACAATTTCTGGAAAATTTAATCTTTCAAGTTCTGGAATAGTTTTTACTCAAAATATGACCGTTTTAAGAATTTCTACAGTTATAACAGCACTGGAACCTATTCGGGCATTATCTTAGACATAGAAATTTTACGGGTCTTTACATCTTTCCCCACTTAAAATCATTCGTCCGCGAATGAGGATCGGGAAATCATTTGGTTTTGAAAACACAATACGCCAACCCCCAATTTTTACTAACTCCGCTATTTTCTGAAAATTTCGCTAGAGTTTCCTCTGTAATTAGGCCTATCTACCTGTCAGAGAGCTCCCGAAACACATGTTCCTAACCAATTCCATATATAACTAGTTATTTCATGGCCTTGCACATAATTTGGTCACCTCGACAAGTCCCATATAATTCAATTAGCTCAACATGCCATATACACTTCAATTAATCCTTACCAATCTACACATCAATTAATCTTTACGAATCTACACTTTAATTAATCATTTAACCATCACATGAGTTTCACATAATTTCATTTACTCCAAGGGGTTGCAAATTACTCAAATAGTCATAACATACACAATTATGGCACAACTTGAGAAGTTACAATAGTAGAGGAATTAGGGGAAAATGGGGTGCTTTTGCACAAAATTGAACGTAACTTATTATTGCTTAGAGATGACAATTTGCATGATCACTACTAGACTTATTCAAACAAATGGGGATATTTTTCTCTCATTTCATTTTCCGCTTCCCACGTGGTTTCCTCAACTTGCTGACTTCGCCACAACACTTTAACTGAAGCAATTTCCTTGTTTCTCAATCTACGGACTTGCCTATCAAGAATAGCAATCGGAACCTCTTCATACGATAATTCTTCATTAACCTCAATAGTCTCAACTGGCACGATAGTTGATGGATATCCAACCACTTTATTCAACATAGACAAATGGAACACCGGGTGCACTAATAAAATTTCAGGGGGCAATTCCATCCTATAAGCCACCTGTCCTATCCTTTGAGCAATCTGATACGGCCCGACATACCTAGGGCTAAATTTTCCTTTCTTCCCAAACCGCATTACTCCCTTCATGGGAGACACCTTCAAGAATACCCAATGATCTACCTGGAATTTCATATCTCTTCGACGAACGCCCGCATAGGATTTCTGACGACTCTGAGCAGTCTTCATCCTTTCGTGAATGACTCTAACTTTTTCCATAGCTTGGTGCACAAGATCTGGTCCTAGCAATTCTGCCTCACCAACCTTAAACCATCCAATCGGAGATCTACATCTCCTCTCGTACAATGCCACAAATGGGGCCATCTGAATACTAGCATGGAAACTGTTATTATAAGAAAATTCTATAAGCGGCAAGTGTTCATCCCAGCTACCCTTGAAATATAATACGCAAGCCCGCAACATATCTTCAATCCTCTGAATAGTCCGCTCTGCCTGCCCATCAGTTTGTGGATGGAATGCTGTGCTGAGATTTACCTGACTACCCAAACCTTGCTGAAATGTTTTCCAAAATTTAGCTGTCAACTAGGCCCCTCAATCCGAGATAATAGAAACTGGAGTGCCATGGAGCCTGACTATCTCTTTCATATACAACTGAGCATACTGTTCGGCAGTACCGGTGGACTTGACTGGCAAGAAATGCGCCGATTTCGTGAGTCGATCCACTATCACCCAAATCGAGTCGAACCTACGTGGAGGGCGAGGTAACCCCACCACAAAGTCCATATTGATCATCTCCCATTTCCACATCGGTATTTCCATAAGCTGCGTCAATCCACTGGGCCTCTGATGCTCGGCCTTCACTTGCTGACAAGTCGGACACCTAGCCACAAAGTCGCCACACCCCTCTTCATACAATTCCACCAATAGATCTCTTTGAGATCATGAGACATCTTCATAGAACAGGGGTGTACTGAATACTTGGAGTTGTGAGCCTCTGCATTACCCTTTCCCAAAGATCATCCACATCTGGGACACATAGTCTCTCTTGACACCGCAGGACACCGTCATCATTATCGAGTGAGAATATTGAAGTCTTGTAATTCAAAATTTCTTCCCTAAATTGTGCCAAAGACGGATCCCTGAATTTCTTTCCCTTGACTTCTGCTACAAGCAAAGATTCTGCTCCATTATGCACCACGCCATCCCCTTCATCTGAGGTCGAAAGACAGACCCCCATACTAGCCAACTGATAAACTTCCCGATCCAAAAGTCTCTGACCGGCTTCCAAATGTGCCAAGCTACCCATGGATTTCGACGTAGAGTGTCGGCTACCACATTCACCTTCCCTGGATGGTATAAAATATTCATATCATAGTCCTTGAGCAACTCTAACCACCTCCGCTGCCTTAAATGCAACTCCTTCTGCATGAATAAATACTGAAGACTCTTGTGGTATGTGAACACGTCTACATGGACCCCATAAAGATAATGCCGCCAGACTTTTAATGCAAACACAACCGTCGCGAGCTCTAAATCATGTGTCAGATAATTCTTCTCGTGATTCTTGAGCTGCCTTGAAGCATACCCTACAACTTTACCACATTGCATAAACACACAACCCAAACCAACCCTTGACGCATGGTGCCGGAGTCAATCTCGACTTTAATTCCTGAAAACTCTTTTCACATGCATCGGACCACTAAAACTTAACTGCTTTCTGCGTCAGCTTAGTCAATGGGGAAGCGAGAGTAGAGAATCCCTCCAAAAACCTCCGATAATACCCAACTAGACCCAAGAAACTACGAACCTCTATCGGGGTCGTTGGCCTATGCCAATCCTTTACCGCTGCAATCTTTTAGGGATCAACCCGAATCCCTTCCCTGGAAACAAAATGACCCAAAAATGTGACTGATTCTAGCCAAAACTCACATTTTGAAAACTTTGCATACAATTGGTGCTGATGAAGAGTCTGCAGAACTGCCTTGAGGTGATTAGCATGATCCTCCTGACTCCGCGAGTAAACAATAATATCGTCAACAAAGACAATCACAAAGGAGTCGAGAAACGATTTGAAAACCCGATTCATAAGATCCATAAAAGTTGCTGGGGCGTTGGTTAGCCCAAAAGACATTACCAGAAATTCAAAGTGCCCATAACGAGTTCTGAAGGCAATCTTAGGAATATCCTTTTCCCTAATCTTTAACTAGTGATACCCAGACCGTAAATCAATCTTGAGAAGAACTTAGCACCTTGCAACTAGTCGAACAAATCATCTATCCGAGGCAATGGATACTTATTCTTGATGGTGACCTTGTTGAGCTGCAGATAATCAATACGCATCCGAAGCGATCCGTCTTTCTTTCTGACAAAAAGAACCGGTGCGCCCCATGCGACACACTTGGCCGAATGAAACCTTTTTCTAATAGATCTTTCAATTGTTCCTTTAGCTCTCTCAATTCTGTTGGCGCTATTCGGTAAGGTGGAATAGATTTTGGTTGTGTATCTAGCAATACATCAATCCCAAAATTGATCTCTCTCTCTGGTGGAATCCCAGGAAGCTCGTCCGGAAATACTTCGAGAAATTCATTCACAATAGGCACAGATTCGGGAGCAGCCACCTCTGAAGTGGTGTCCGCAACCCGAACCAAATGATAGATGCACCCTTTACTGATCATTTTTGAGGCGTTAAGGTAGGAAATGAGTCTACCTCTTGGCACAACATTATTTCCCTCCCACTCGATAACTAATTCATGAGGAAACTCATGCCTCATAATCCTAGTTCGGCAGTCGAGTTTAGAAAAGCACGAATAGAGCCAATACATCCCCATAATTACATCAAAATCTACCATTTCTAACTCAATGAGATCGGTCGTGGTATCCTGACCATGCGCCGTGACAACACAATCTCTATAGACTCGCATGGCCGCGATGGAATCACCAACCGGAATCGACACAGAGAACGGCTCCTGAAGTTGTCTGGTTCTATCCTAAAACTTGAAGAAATAAATGGAGTAACATATGACAATGAAGACCCGGGATCAATAAGAGCATAAACATCATGAGACTGAACAGTCAGAATACCCGTGACAACATCCGGAGAAGCCTCGGCGCTCTGGCGACCACTCAAACCATTAATCCGGCAGGGTCCCCCTTGACCCTGCGCTCTACCCCTAGATGCTCCGCGCCCTGCTGGTGCTGGAGGGCGTGCTGAGGATGTAGCGGCTGATGAACTGGAGGGCTGAGCAGTACCCCTACTTGTGCCCTGACTAGGCGCACGACAATCTTGCTGAACATGGCCCCTCATTCCGCATCTATAGCATACCAGAATATCCAAGTAACAAGGCTCAGTATGAAATCTCTCACACTTAGAGCATGGGACCCTCCGCTACGACTAGAACCTCCCACCTGAATGACCCGACTGATGGAACCTCCTGCTATCTGAACCGGGTCCAAAACGATCTCCCTGCTGATATTTGTGCCCTAATGGCAGTGCACTGGCTGAGGACTGAGCATATGACTGAGATAGCCCTGATGATCCTCTCCCAAGGGATGATATCACACCTCCAACTGAGCTCCTAGGGTTGCTTGCTGACCGGGCCCTACTACTGCTCTCTCTCTCCATCCTTATTTTCAATTTCCGAGCCTCTGTAGCCTGGGAGAATCCCACTATCTTCCCATAATTCATATCTGAATGCAAGGCAACTATAGCAGCTTCATTAACAACCAAGGGACTAAGGCCCTGAACAAACCGTCGAAATCTAGCCTCCATAGTCGGTATCATGTGAACAACATATTTGGACAAGTGCACAAATTCCATATGATACTCCCACACACTCATCTTTCTCTACTTAAGGACCTCGAACTCCGCAACACGGGCTGCAATAGTCTCGGTGGTCAAGAAATGATCCATGAAGGCATCAACAAACTCATCCCACCTTGTCGGAGGGCTCCCCTCTCCCCGGGAACTCTCCCACATTTCAAACCACAAATATGCCGCTCCCTTCAGACAATAGGAAGCCAAATCAACCCCCTTTGTCTCAGTAGTCCTCATAACTTGGAGGGTCTTGTACATCTCATCAATAAACTCCTGAGGTTCGGCCTCTAGGTCGGTGCCTGTGAAATCTGGAGGGGCTAATCGCAAAAACTAGTTGACCCTGGAACCTGAAGAATCCCCTTGCTCGCTAGAGGGTGCAGGGGCAACATGTGATCTTTGGGCCTAGGAAGCCACTAACTGGGTCAACATCTGAATAGCTCCCATGAGGTACCCATCAGAAATACAGGGACTAGAAGCTGGGATTGAAGAAGGATCAGGAAGATCAGCGGGAGGGACTGTAGCACCCTCTACTGGAGCAGGAATAGGAATATCCTGGCATGGGATGGAAGAGTTAGGCAGATTCAGGGTCGGGGAATCATTCTTACTCGCACCATCAGATAAAGAGTTCAGGGCCACTCCTGGGGTGGCATTGGCCTCTAGGCCGAGTCGAGCTCTCTTCTTGGGTGCCATTTACTGAAAATCAGAACAATGCACGAATTAGGGATAGACAACCTCACCTCTCACCACATCACATGATATAGAATAGAAATAAAAGGGTACTTTCCTAAATGTCCATGCAGCCCCCTAATTATATATGTGGTCAACAACAAACCGATAAAAAGGGCTCTACTAGACACGACTCAGAGACATCCTAGGACACTTTTAAAACCTTAGGCTCTGATACCAAGTTTTTCACGCCCCAAAACCGAGGGACGAGACCGACACCTAACCGGGTGAACCTGGTCAAGCGGACCTGGATTGCCTTTCCTACCCAACGCGTTTCCCCCGTATACATAATGCACCATATTCCATATGAAATAACAACTTAGGATTTAAGCGTGGGTTTAGATACTTAAGTTCGTTTCTCTTTTAGCATTTCAACAATTGATTCCCAAAACATACAAAATACATACATAACTTTCCAATACGTACCACTATTCCGAATACGTACAGTTACTACCCAAAATACATATATATGCCCACATCATGTCTAAGGAGCCTCTACGAATACTAGGAGTTTATACAATACTTGCCAGCAACAAGGCCCCAGCTATACCTTACAATACATAACAGACTCAAAAGAGATGGCATGAATTACACACGGCCTCGGGAGGAAGTGGGGCTCACCAGTACTTGTTGAAGATGAGGAGGAGGCACCACTAATGGTGAGCTGAGCTACCTTCTATGGACCCACCTACATCCATATAAAATATGTTACGCCCCGGCAAAAGGGACATTAGTACTGTGGAATAGTACTAGTATGTAAGAGCAAACTTTACTCAAAGTAAAATCAAGAGATGCACAGATAGAAAGGAGTTAAAGGAACCAACACATAGTGCACAGTGATACAGAAAACAAGTGCAATTTAGAGCCTCACAGATTCGCATTTCATCACAATCACATTACTACTTTATTACATTCTGTTGCGGCGTGCAACCCAATCCCACCGTACCATTTACGCTCCACTCTTATTACTATGTGTTTCAGCGTGCAACCTGATCCCACCTTACATTTATGTTACGGCGTGCAACCCGATCCCACCGTACAGTTTGCACTCCACCCTTATTACTTCTTGTTGCAGCGTGCAACCTGATCCCACCAGACCATCACATTTCATGGCAAACAATAACATCCCACAATTCAATCACATGGTTTCATATCATCAAGAGAACAATTTCATAACACCCAACCAATCATGCATTAACAATAGTCTTTATTATCCATTAATTCAACCACAAAGATGCTCATAAAAAAGAATGTAAATTCATTACAACCAACAATCCATATGAAGTTAAGCCACGGTAAACCTTGCCAACAATGATTCATATACGATATTTCCATGGTCATTTAGTTCAATTAGATCAATTCGCAAATCCCTTTCATCACTTGTTACATAGCCCTTATCACTTAGATACATTTACACATTTGAGTTTGTTATCATTCTTTCATACCAACATACTCAAGCATTTAACGAACCTTGCACATAATAGAGTAATCACATAGAAATCACCTTTCACTATTTCAATTATCATGATAGTCGACTAGGAAAAATCAGAGAATGAAATCTCACACCTCAACACAACCGGGAAATCAATTCACATATACTCAACAAGAAACTCATATCGAATGTTTGGACACCAAAAGGGTGACTCTATAAAGATTAAAGTTAGCCATACATACCTCGAGTCGTCCCCTTTTTAATTTCTATCACAATTCACCGGACCATCTAGCACCATCAATTTATTCCACAGTGTGACATATTTCACTTAGAATTAAGAATCTTGTACTCAATTGAGCATTTTATCAAAAACTATGTGACCCCTTAGACTACTAACCCCCATTTTGAGAATGATTACCCAAACTTGTTTTTCCCTTTACTAGATTACGGGGTTTAACTCACATACATGCAGGATTTCACTTTTTATTTTCAAGACCCAACCTATGTGTGTTTTATTCTTGCACAAAATCTGAGAAATTAGAGAAATAGGGTGAAGACTTACCTCTTTGAGTGAAGAAGATGACAATAACTTGATAATTTTCGAGCTTGAGTGATTTTGGAAAAATCAAATTGAATGATGTTGAAACCTTTTCTCTCAAGAACTCTCTTCTCTCTCTATTTTCGGTCAGAAAATCGTTAAAAATGAAGGGAATGGGTGTTTTATAAAATAGGGGGTCGGGTCTTAAATTTAGAAAATAGGAGCCCCGACACAGAGATCCGGTCACGCATTCCTGCTATGCGGTTCGCATTCCTATCGCATATTTGGCCTTCAAATGGGCCAAAATGGGAACCACACTGCCCAGGTATGCGGTCCGCACCTGTTATGCGATCGCAAAGTGCGTCATATAACCTCCCTCGCAAAAACCATAGGGCAAGAATATGACAACTATGCGGCCTGCATTCGTGAAATGCGATCGCATTCTAGGCGGCATAACTGTCCTCAAAATGGACAGGAAATTGTCTAGGTATGCGACCACTATGTGGTCCGCATACCTGTTATGCGATCCCATAGTGCGTCGCATAACGCGCAATTTCTGGAAAATTTAATCTTTCAAGTTCTGGAATACTTTTTTACTCAAAATAGGACCGTTTTAAGAATTTCTACAGTTATAGCAGCACAGGGACCTATTCGGGCATTATTTTAGACATAGAAATTTTACGGGTCTTTACACTCGATTTCTCTCTTGGTAAGATACTCGGGACCTCATCAGGAAACACATCGGGAAATTAACTAATAACTGAAATCGATCGAAGGGTGGGAGGTTTTGCTTCCGCATCCTAAAATTTCACTAAATGATAAATACACCCCTTTGAAACCATCTTTAGATACTTAAGGTAAGAAATAAACTTCCCTCTTGGCACTACAATATCACCCTTCCATTCAATGGCATGTTCTCCTAAAAATTAAAGCAAATAAATTTCGTTCCACAATCCATATTAGCATAACATGAAGCCAACCAACCAATCCCCATAATGACATAAAACTCCATCATCTCTAATTCATTCAAATTGAATAAGGTATGACGGTCATGAATCATCACATCACAACCTCGATATACCTGAATAACTATCACGTATTCACCTATGGACGTGAATTTGAATGACTAACTTAATAATTCTGGCTTTTACCACATTTACTAGCAACAAATGGAGAAATATACAACAACGTGGAACCTGAATCTATCGTGTCATACATATTAATGGAGAATGCAGATAGTATACATGTAACCGCATCTAGTGATAATTCTAGGTTCTATCGTCCCGATAATGCATAAATGCGGTTCTGTTGAGCACCCGAGTTTGTCGCTCCACCTCTACCTCTACCTCTTCCTACCAATGGTTGCATGCTTTGCTCATGATGGCGTGCTGTGATGATGAAGCTGCTGCAGATCATGTTGGCGCCATCATGTTACCCACATTTCTCATTGGATAAAAACCCATAATGTGACCGATCTGCCCACAAAAATAACATATGTCTAAACCCTAGCAGAAAATTCCATAATGATTCCTATCACTTTGTCCACAATGCGGGGCCAGGGGCCTCATCTTACTAGGGTCTCCACTATATTATGAGATCTCACCTCGGGGATTCTGACCCTAACAGAAAAGAGTAGTCTAATCACAATGCTGACCCTGGAATTGTGTTGTTGCACTAGCCACGGGATAATATAGGCTCAGGGTAAATGGAGGTCTGATCTCACATCAAGCCTCACCCATATCACTAGTAGATCGGGTGTTTTTACGCTCACCCCGATCATGCTCTCGAGTAGCTCGTTATTTCCTCTTTTGCTCCTCCAAGCTCTAGGAATTGGCTTGAACGCGAGCAATGTCCATGTTCAGACTCAGAGAAGTAGTGGTACACTCGTTGAACAAATATGGTCCCAATCAACCCACAAATTGATGTACTCTATCACTAATCTCGGCCAAAACCAAGGGAGCCTACTCGGAAAATGAGTTAAATTGCAGGTTGTACTGGTGAAAACTCATGTTACCACGCTCCAAACGTAAGAATCTGTCTTGTTTTGCTCGGCGGAGCTCAATAGGTAAATACTATTGCAGAAAGGCCTTAGAAAAATCCTTCTTCCTAATGGTGGAGCAAGAGGTCCCCTAGATTTCTCCCACCTTTCATCCCAAATCACAACAATATCCTGCAATTTTTATGAGGCAAGCTCCAAGAACTCTGTATCAGTGGCATGCATAACTCATAAAGTCCACTGCATCTGATCTAGAATATTTTGGGAATATTCGTTTGGATATGATCCGGTGGATACTGAGGGTCTAAATTAATGAAATATCAAACTCTCATACTAACTGCTCTATTTGTGGTGGCAGGGTCCTGTCATTGGGAGAAGATACTAATCAATTCAACTACTGTCACGCCCCAAAACCAAGGGACGAGACCGGCGTTCAACCGGATGATCCCGGTCAAGCGGACCTGGATTGCCTTTCCTGCCTAACGTGTAACCCCGTGTTTACAATATACATCATTCCACATGAATTAGCAATTTATAGTTTAAACATGAATCTACTACTTGAGTTTATTTCATCCTTTATCATTTCAACATTTGATAATAAAAAATCATACAATAATTCTGAATCGGACCCCGATTACTAGTAAACACATTTGCTGCCCAAAATACATATATGTACAACCCACATCATGTCTACGGAGCCTCTAAGAGTACTAAGGGTTTACACAATACTCGTCGGCAACAAGGCCCCAGCTATACCTTAAAAGACATGACATATACAAAAAAGATGATATAGACTACACACGGCCCCGACAGGAAGTGGGGCTCACCGGATCTGCTGAAAGTATGAAGGGAAAACACCACTATCGGCGGTCTGAGCTACCTGCTGTAGAACCTCCTACATCCATATAAAAGATGTAGCTCCCCCGGCAAAAGGGACGTTAGTACCGTTAAATAGTACTAGTATGTATGAAAAATGTTTATTCCAAGTAGAGTCAAACAGTACACAATTAAAAGACAATCAAGGTAACCACACAAGTACCACACAAATATACAGATAGTTATCAATGAAGATTTCCACCGTTACTCAGTTCAATTATCCATCTGTTGCGGCGCGTAACCCGATCCCACCTTACATTCACTTCTCACCTTATTACCTCTCCACCCTTATTACTTCGTGTTGCGGTGCGCAACCTGATCCCACCTTACAATCGCACTGCACCCTTATTACTTTGTGTTGCGGCAGGCAACCCGATCACACCGTACAATCACATTTCATTGCAACAATAACCAACAATTATATCACAGGGATCTTCATCATCAAGAACATACGTTCATATCAACCAGCAACTATACGAAGACAAGGCACAATAATCCTTAACAAATAGTAATTCACATATGGTGTTGCCATCATTATTTAACTCAATTAAATCAATCCACAATCTCTTTTCATCTTTTGACACATCGGCCCTTAGCAATTAGATACCTTCCCACATTAGAGTACGTTAACATTCTTTCATTTAATAGCACATACTGCCATATTGACATAGTCGAACATTTAACGGAACTTACACATGGTAGGATAAGCACAAAGAATCACCATTGACAATCGCAATTAGCATGGCAATTGACTAAGAAAATCAGAGAAACAAATCCTACACCTCGACACAGCAGGAAAATCAATTCATATATGCTCAAGCAGGAATTTCATATCGTGTGTTAGGACACCAACAAGGTGACTCTACAGAGATTAAAGTTATCCATACATACCTTGAATCGGAATTAATCTTTAATTTTCTACCACAATTTACCGGACCTTCTAGCACCTTCAATCTAGTTCACCATGTGGCATAATTGAACTTAGAATTAGGAATAATGATCATGTCTTGGACTCACTTGAGCATTCTATCAAATACTAGGTGTTCCTTTGGATTAAATGGCCTCTTTTTAGTGAAGGATTACTCTAACCCATTTCCTTTTACTAGATTATGACTAGTTGGTTATATGCATGCAAGACTCCTACCCCTATCTTCATGAACTCACCTAACCATGTTTCCTTCTAATAAAAATCTAGAAATTAAGGTTGATGGGGTGGAAGTTTACCTCTTGAAGTGAAGAAAATGGTGCCCTACTTTATTAATTACAGGCCTGGGTAGTGATGGAGGAACAATTTGATAAAGTTTGAACTCTCTATCTCTCTCTCTAGAACCCACTATATCCTCTCTCTAATTTATCAGAAAATAGGCTTAAATCAAAGGGTTATGTTTTTTAATGAACTGGGGGTCGAGTATAAAATTAGAAATTTAACAGTCCCGAAGCAGAAATACAGTCAGGAATGCGATCGCATTCCTACTATGCGTTCCGCATTCCTATAGCATAATTGGCCCTCAAATGGGCCAAAAAAAAAAGTAGACTGCCCAGGTATGCGACCACTATGCGGTCCGTATACCTGTTATGCGATCGCATAGTGCGTCGCATAACTCCCTACGCAAAAGTCAAGGTGCAAAAATACGACCACTATGCAGCCCGCATTCGTGAAATGCGATCGCATTCTAGGCTGCATAGCTGTCCTCAAAATGGACAACAAACTGTCCAGGTATGCGACCACTATGCGGTCTGCATACCTGATCTGTGATCGCATAGTGGACCACAGACCTACGCAAATCTGGAAAATTTTATCCTTTAAGTCCCGGGGTACTTTTTACTCAAAAATGGTCCATTTTAAGAATTTCTACAGTTATAACAACACGGGGACCTATTTGGGCATTATTTTTAACCATGAAATTTTACGGGTCCGTACATTCTCCCTTACTTAGAATCATTCGTCCTCGAATGACGATCGAGGAATCACTAGAGTAGGAAAAACAAAAAATAAGCCAACCCCCAAATTTTTACTAACTCCGATATTTCCTGAAAATTTCACCAGAGTTTCCTTTTTAATTAGGCCTATCTACCTGTCAGAGAGCCCCCGAAAAACATGTTTAACCAATTCCACACATTACCAGTTACTCTATCAACTTGCCCATAATCCAGTCATTTCAACAAGCTACATGTTATTCAATTACTTCCACAAGCCTCACATAGTTCGATTAATTCCACAAATTTACACATAATTCAACTATTACAATGAGTTGCACATAATTCAGCTATTTCAATGAGTTACACATAATTCAACTAATCACAACAACATATACATTTATGGCACAAAGTTTGAGAAGTCACAATAGTAGGGTAATTAGGGGAGTGGAGTGTTCTTGCACAAAATTTAACACAATATATAATTGCTTAGGAATGACAACTTTCAAAACCACTACCGGACTTATTCAAACAAGTGGGGGTATTTCTCTTTCATTTCATTTTCCGCTCTCCATGTGGCTTCTTCGACATGTTGACTCCACCATAATACTTTAACAGAAGCAATCTCTTTGTTCCTCAATCTACAGACTTCCCTATCAAGAACATCAGCTGGAACCTCTTCATATGACAATCCTTCATTGATTTCAACCGTCTCAACCAGCACAATGGCGGATGGATCCATAGTCACCTTCTTCAACATGGACACATGAAACACTAGGTGCACTAATGGCATCTCAGGGGGCAATGCCAGCCTATAAGCCACCTGTCCTATCCTTTGAGCGATCCTATATGGCCCGACGTACCTTGGGCTCAATTTCCCTTTCTTCCCAAACCGCATCACTCCTTTCATGGGAGACACCTTGAAGAATACCCAATCAGCTACTTAAAACTCTAAATATCTTCGACGAACATCTGCATAGGATTTCTGATGACTCTGAGCAGTCTTCATCCTTTCCTGAACGACTATAACTTTTTCAATAGCTTGGTGTACAAGATCCGGTCCTAGCAGTTCCACCTCGGCAACCTCAAACCATCTAATCGAAGACCTACACCTCCTTCCGTACAATGCCTCAAATGGAGCCATCTTAATACTAGCATGGAAACTTTTATTATAAGCAAATTCTATAAGCGGCAAGTGATCATCCCAGCTACACTTGAAATCTAATACACAAGCCCGTAACATATCTTCAAGTGTCTGAATGGTCCACTCTACCTGCCCATCAGTCTATGGGTGGAATGCTGTGCTGAGATTTACCTGCGTACCTAAACCTTGCTAAAATTTCTTCCAAAAGTTAGCTATGAACTGGGCCCCTCGATCCGAGATAATAGACACTGGAGTACCATGGAACCTGACTATTTATTTGATATATAAATGAGCGTACTATGTTGTAGTATCGGTGGACTTGACTAGCAAGAAATGCGCCGAATTCGTGAGCCGATCCACTATTACCCAAACTGAGTCGAACCTACATGGAGTGCGTGGTAACCCCACCACAAAGTCCATATTGATCATTTCCCATTTCCACATTGGTATTTCCATAAGCTGTGCCAACCCACCGGGCCTCTGATGCTCGACCTTCACTTGCTGACAATTCAGACATCTAGCCACAAAGTCCGCCACACCCTTTTTCATACCATTCCACCAATAAATCTCTTTGAGATCATGATACCTCTTCGTAGAACATGGGTGTACTAAATATCTGGAATTGTGAGCCTCTTCCATTACCCTTTCCCGAAGATCATCCACGTCCGGAACACATTGTCTCCCTTGGCACCGCAAAACACCGTCATCATTGCTGAGTGAAAATGTTGTATTCTTATGATTCAGAATTGCCTCTCTCAACTGTACCAATGCTGGATCTTTGAATTTCTTTCCCTTGACTTCCGTTACAAGTGAAGATTCTGCTCCATTACGCACCACGACATCCCCTTCATCTGAGGTCGAAAGACAGAACCCCAGACTAGCCAACTGAAAAACCTCCCGAGCCAAAGGCCTTTGACCTGCTTCAAAATGAGCCAAGCTACCCATGGATTTCCGACTAAGAGCGTCGGCTACCACATTAACCTTTCCTGGGGTGGTACAAAATATTCATATCATAGTCCTTGAGCAACTCTAACCACCTCCGCTCCCTCGAGTTCAACTCCTTTTGTTTGAATAAATATTGAAGACTCTTGTGGTCTGTGAACACGTCCACATGGACCCCATAAAGATAATGCCACCAGATCTTTAATGCAAACACAACTGTCGCGAGCTCCAAATCATGCGTCGGATAATTCTTCTCGTGATTCTTGAGTTTCCTAGAAGCATACACTATAATCTTCCCGCACTGCATCAACACACACCCCAAACCAACCCTTGAAGCATCACATTAAACCACAAATCCCTCTGTACCCTCTGGGAAGGTCAACACCGGCGCCGTAGTCAATCTAAATTTTAATTCCTGAAAACTCTTTTCACAAGCATCGGACCACTGGAATTTAACCGCCTTCTGCGTCAGCTTAGTCAATGGGGAGGCGAGGGTAGAGAATCCCTCCACGAACCTCCGATAATACCCAGCCAAACCCAATAAACTGCAAATCTCTGTCGGGGTTGTTGGCCTAGGCCAATCCTTTACTACCACAATCTTTTAGGGATCAACCTGAATCCCTTCCCTGGAAACAACATGGTCCAAAAAGGTGACTGATTCTAGCCAAAACTCACATTTTGAAAACTTTGCATACAATTGGTGCTGATGAAGAGTCTGCAGAACTGCGTTGAGGTGAGTAGATTGATCTTTCTGACTTCGTGAATAAACAAGGATATCGTCAATGAAGACAATCACAAAGGAGTCAAGAAACGGTTTGAAAACCTGATTCATAAGATCCATAAAAGCTGTTGGGGCGTTGGTTAGCCCAAAAGACATTACCAGAAATTCAAAGTGCCCATATCGATTCCTGAAGGCAGTCTTAGGAATATCCTGCTCCCTGATCTTTAAATGGTGATACCCGGACTGCAAATCACTCTTTGAGAAGAACCTAGCACATTGCAACTGGTCGAACAAATCATCTATCTAAGGCAATGGATATTTGTTTTTGATGGTGACCTTGTTGAGCTGCCGATAATCAATACACATCCGAAGCGATACGTCTTTCTTTCTGCAAAAAGAACCGGTGCGCCCCAAGGCGACACACTTGGCCGAATGAAACCTTTTTCTAATAGATCTTTCAATTTTTCTTTTAACTCTCTCAATTCTGCTGGCGTCATTCGGTAAGGTGGAATAGATATTGGCTATGCATCTGGCAATACATCAATCCCGAAATCAATCTCTCTATCTGGTGGAGTCCCAAGAAGCTCATCCGAAAATACTTCAAGAAATTCATTCACAACAGGCACAGATTCGGGAGCAGGCACCTCTGAAGTGGTGTCTGCAACCCGAACCAAATGGCAGATGCACCCTTTTCTGATTATCTTTGAGGCTTTAAGGTAGGAAATAAATCTACCTCTTGGTGAAACATTATTCCCCTCCCACTCGATAACTGATTCATTAGGAAACTCGAGCCTCATAATTCTGGTTCGGCAGTCGAATTTTAGCAAAGCACGAATAGAGCCAATCAATCCCCATAATTACATCAAAATCTACCATTTCTAACTCAATAAGATTGACCGTGGTATCCCGACCACGCACCGTAACAACACAATTCCTATAGACTCGCACGGCCGTAATAGAATCACCAACCGGAGTCGACACAGAGAACGGCTCGTGAAGTTGTTCTGGTTCTATCCCAAAACTTGAAGCAATAAATGGAGTAACATATGACAAAGAAGACCTGGGATCAACAATAGCATAAAAATCATGTGACTGAACAGTCAGAATACCTGTGACAACATCCTGGGAAGCCTCCGCACTCTAGTGACCACTCAAAGCATAGAGCCGACTGGGTCCCCCTCGACCCCGTACTCCACCCCTAGCTGTATCGCGCCCTGTTGGAGCTGGAGGGCGTGCTGATGATGTAGCGGATAAAGAGCTGGATGGCTGAGCAGTACCCTTACCCGTGCCCAGACTGGGTGTGTGGCACTCTCACTGGATATGGCCTCTCTCTCCGCATCTATAGCATACCGGTATATCCAAGTAACAGGTCTCAAAATGAGACCTCCCACACTTAGGGCATGGGACCCTCCGCTGCTGCTGGAACCTCCCACCTGAACGACCCTACGGATGGACCCTTCTACTATCTGAACCTGGTCCAAAGTGAACCCCTTGCTGATAATTATGCCCTGATGGCGGGGCACTGGCTGAGGACTGAGCATAGGACTGGGATGTCCCTGATGACCCACTCCCAAGGGGTGATCTGTCACCTTTAACTGAGCTCCCAGGGTTGCCCGCTGACCGGGCCCTACTACCACTCTCTCTCTCTATCCTTATCTTCAACTTCTGAGCCTTTATGTCCTGGGTGAATCCCACGATCTTCCCATAATTCATATACGAATGCAAGGCAGTTGTAGTAGCTTCATTAACAACCAAGGGACAGAGGCCCTGAACAAACCGTCGAACTCTAGCCTCCATAGTCGGCATCATGTGGATGGAATATTTGGACAGGTGCACGAACTCCATGTGGTAAATCCATGTGGTACTCCCACACACTCATGTTGCCTTGCTTAAGGACCTCAAACTCCACAACACGGGCTGCCATAGTCTCGGGAGGCAAGAAATGATCCATGAAGGAATCAACAAATTCATCCCACTTCGCTGGAGGGATTCCCTCCCCGCAGGAACCCTCCCACATCTCAAACCACGAATACGCTGCTCCCTTTAGCCTATAAGTAGCCAACTCAACCCCCTCTATCTCTGTAGCCTTAATAACCTGGAGAGTTTTGTACATTTCATCTATAAAGTCCTGAGGATCTGCCTCTAGGTCGGTGCATGTGAACTCTGGAGGGGCTAACCGCAGAAACTGGTTGACTCTAGAACCTGAAGAATCCCCTTGCTCACCACAGGACGCAGGGGAAACACTTGATCTTTGGGCTAGGGAGGCCACTAGTTGGGTCAACATCTGAATAGCTCCTGAGGTCACCATCAGAAATACCGAGACTGGAAGCTGGGATTGAGGAAGGATCAGGAACATCAGTGGGAGGGGCTGTAGCACCCTCCGCTGGAGCAGGAATAGGAATAGACTGGCCTGGAGTGGAGGAGTCAGGCATATTCAAAGTTGGGGAATCATTCTCACCCACACCATCAGATAAAGAATTCACGGCCACTCCTGGGGTGGCATTGGCCTCTAGGTCGAGTTGGGCTCTCTTCATGGGTGCCATTTACTGAAAATTGGAACAATGCACAAGTTAGAGATAGACAGCCTCACCTTTCACCATATCGCATGATATATAGTAACAATGAAAGGGTATTTTCCTAAATGTCCATGCAAACCCCTAATTATAGATGTGGTCGACAACACACCGATAATAAGGGATCTACTAGACACGGCTCCGAGACATCCTAGGACACTTTTAAAAACCTTAGGCTCTGATACCATGTTTTTCACGCCCCAAAACTGAGGGACGAGACCGTGCCCAACCGGATGATCCCGGTCAAGCGGACCTGGATTGTCTTTCCTGCCCAACGCGTTACCCCGTGTTTAAGATATACATTATTCCACATGAATTAGTAATTTAGAGTTTAAACATGAATCTACTACTTGAGTCCATTTCATCCTTTATCATTTCAACATTTGATAATCAAAAAACATACAATAATTCCGAATCAGACCCCAATTACTAGTAAACACATTTACTGCCCAAAATACATATATGTAACACCCACATCATGTCTACGGAGCCTATAGGAGTACTAAGGGTTTACACAATACTTCCCGGCAACAAGGCCCTGGCTATACCTTAAAAGACATAACATATACAAAAGAGATGATATAGACTACACACGGCTCCGAGAGAAAGTGGGGCTCACCGGATCTGCTGAAAGTATAAAGGGGAAAAACCACAATCGGCGGTCTGAGCTACCGGTTGTGGAACCACCTACATCACTATAAAAGATGTAGCTCCCCTGACAAAAGGGACGTTAGTACCGTTGAATTGTACTAGTATGTATGAACAAAGTTTATTCCAAGTAGTGTCAAACGGTACACAATTGGAAGACAGCCAAGGTAGCCACACAAGTACCACACAGATATACACGTAGTTACAAATGAAGATTTCCACCGTTACTCATTTCAATTATCCATCTGTTGCGGCACGTAAACCGATCCCACCTTAATTCACATCTCACCCTTATTACCTCTCCACCCTTAGTACTTCGTGTTGCGGTGCACAACCCGATCCCACCGTACAATCGCACTGCACCCTTATTACCTCTCCACCCTTATTACTTCGTGTTGCGGGGCGCAACCCGATCCCACCGTACAATCACATTTCATAGCAACTATAACCAACAACTATATCACATGGATCTTCATCATCAAGAACATAAGTTCATATCAACCAACAACTATATGAAGTCAAGGCACAATAATCCTTACCAAATAGTAATTCACATATGGTGTTGCCCTCATTATTTAACTCAATTAAATCAATCCACACTTTCTTTTTCATCTTTTGCCACCCTCGGCCCTTAGCAATTAGATACCTTCCCACATTAGAGTACGTTAACATTTTTTCATTTAGTAGCACATACTGCCATATTGACATATTCGAACATTTAACGAACCTTACACATGGTAGGATAAGCACAAAGAATCACCCTTCACAATCACAATTAGCATGGTAATTGACTAAGAAAATCAGAGAATGAAATCCTACACCTCGACACAACAGGACAATCAATTCACATATGCTCAAGTAGGAATTTCATACCGTGTGTTCGGACACCAACAAGGTGACTCTATAGAGATTAAAGTTAGCCATACATACCTTGAATCGGAATTCCCCTTTAATTTTCTACCACAATTTACCTGACCTTCTAGCACCTTCAATCTAGTTCACAATGTGGCTAACTTAGAATTAGGAATAATGATCATGTCTTTGACTCACTTGAGAATTCTATCAAACACTAGGTGTTCCTTCGTATTAGATGGCCTCTTTTTAGTGAAGAATTACTCTAACCCATTTCCTTTTACTAGACTATGACTAGTTGGTTACAAGCATGCAAGACTCCTACCCCTATCTTCATGAACTCACCTATCCATGTTTCCTTTTAAGAAAAATCTCGAAATTAAGGTTGATGGGGTCAAAGCTTACCTCTTATAGTGAAGAAAATGGTGCCCTACTTGATTAATTCTAGGCATGAGTAGTGATGGAGGAACAATTTGATGAAGTTAGAACTCTCTGTCTCTCTAAAACCCACTCTCTCCTCTCTCTAATTTATCAGAAAATAGGATTAAAATGAAAGGGGTAAGTGTTTTAATGAACTGGGGGTCGGCTATAAAATTAGAAATTTAACACTCTCGAAGCAGAAATGAGGTCAGGAATGCGATCGCATTCCTGCTATTCGGTCCGCATTCTTGTCGCATAATTGGCCCTCAAATGGGCCGAAAAGAAAAGTAGACTGCCCAAGTATGCGACCACTATGTGGTCCACGTACCTGTTATGCGATCGCATAGTGTGTCTCATAACTCCCTATGCAAAAGTCAAGGTGCAAGAATGCGACCACTATTCGGCCCGCATTCATGAAATGTGATCGCATTCTAGGCCGCATAGCTGTCCTCAAAATGGACAGAATATTTTCTAGGTATGCAACCACTATGCGGTCCGCATACCCGATCTGCGATCGCATAGTGGACCGCAGACCTGCGCAAATCTGGAAAATTTTATCCTTTAGTTTCCGGGGTACTTTTTACTCAAAAAGGGTCCGTTTTAAGAATTTTTACAGTTAAAACAACACGGGGACCTATTTGGGCATTATTTTTAGCCATGAAATTTTACGGGTCTTTACAACTACTGCACAATATTTCTCATATCTTAATTTTATTATCGGGGGAGGATCGGGGGCATGTTATCTTCTCTTTGTCATTTTGGGGGTATTGGGGTTGTCCCAGAAACTTGATTATCAGCCTCATCGTGGGGTCCGTGTTGATCCATAGTGGGAGGTGTCACCTAGATGATACCTTCTTCTGTTTCTTCATTAAATCCCTGAATAACAGTATGACGTCTCGTGGTAGGCATTTCTATAAAGATAAACATTATGGGATAAGAAATGAATACTTATGACCCTTCTCTGGCGCACGATCTAGATAAAAAAAGAAAGGCATTCACCCTAGATATCATGTAGCCTCCTGTTTATAAGTATGGTGCACCACATACTGATAAACAAGGCTCTACTTGATACGGCTTATAGACTACCTAGGACAGATGTGCTCCAATACCAAGTTTGTCGCACCCCAACCTTGGGAGGTGTAACTGGCACACAACACCCGAAGTCCCCTACGAACTGGCGTCCATACTTGCATCCTTACAACATACAATTTGGGCCAATAAGGCCTCTGATTTAACACTCAAACTAACACAACTAATTGGTGAAAAGATCTTAGCAATGATTCATATACACATACACATATACATTTGTTGCCATCAGAGTTACAACCATCTTTTACACATACCCAAACACTAGTCTGCAAGCCTCTAAGAGTACCAAAGAGAATATACATACTCACAACTTGGTCGAGATAGGGCCCCATCGTACCTAAAATATCTAAAACATAAACTTCGGTACTTATATACCTCTGAACAACTAATCCAAAGAAATGGAGTGCAACGACCAACAGCTAGAACAAACACCCTACTGGAGAGGGATGTCACTGGGTCTCTCTATACATATGGGCATGAACACAGCGCCCAAAACAAAGGGCGTCAGTATGAAAGATGTACTGAGTATGTAAAACGGATAACATACGTAAACCAAAGGTATAACATAAGAGATAGAAATGCACAAGTGTTAACCTGAATATCGTAGACAAGCCATCGGGGGTTCACACTACTATAACCATGAATCATGAATGTATACAAGCTTTTGTAAAAGCAAGCCAGTCAGTGGGGCCATGCTTTAATTATGTTTGGCGCATATCACATCACTCCATACTCGGCCTCATAGAGGACTCGGTCGTACACGGCCTCATGAGGTCTCGGTCGTACTCGATTTCAGTAGAACTCACTGTAACTGGCCTCAAGAGGGCTTGGTAGCCTCATATAACACATCATCGTACCCGGCTACACAAGGGCTCGATAATTTCTCATATTATGTCTTATCATACCTTACTGATTAATGGTTGCACAACAGGTGTTGTACTCGGACGGCTATAGCGCACTCGGTAAAGGAAAATAGATACATATATATAAGTGCAATCCAGAGTCAATTTCAAGAGACACTAAGATCAAACTCCGGATGAAGCATATTTTTTCGATTTTGGGACCTTATCTGTAAATACTACAGTACTAATAGAAATGTTATCGGTAAGAGTGTAATAGAATAGGACCAGTTTTACTGAGAAATACTTAAAACAACCAATCTTACAACACATAAATATTTTAGGGAGAGAGATACTTACACTGAATCATGCCAAGAAAGAAATTTATCCTACATACCTTATTGACGCATTGGCTAATATTCTATGGTGGTTTACCCTACTTCTAGTGAATCTCTAGATTTAATAAAACAAGATAATAGATATTATGATAAAGATTCCAAGCTTCTTCACACAAGATCCTACGAGGCTCGCCTCTGATGTTAGTCATACACTGTTTTGGCGATTCTAAAGAGCTTTTAAAGCAATTTGGGTGAGTTAAAGTGAGTGACAATTCTTAAATAAAAGAGAAAGTTCTACACTATATTTTTATAATGTACAAGGTCTAGGAAATTTCGTCACCTCCACATTCAAAACGGGTTGCCCCAACCTAGGTACAACACCGGGTGGGACAACAGGTGCACTCCTAATGAAAATACATTCTTCCCTTGGTTCCTCTATGTGTCACCAGCTGATTGGACGAGCTAAAAACAAAACTTATCCATCCTTTACTTTATGTGTAAGGAAAAGTGTAGCGTGTTGGGTGTAACAACCTAGGCCACCATTCTCAATTATTGTAGCTCCATCACTAGCTTACCAATCCAATGTTGCTCCATGGAACTATACGGCTGAAGCAAGGAGAAAAGGAGAGGCCAAGGCATAAGAAGTGGGCACTACTCAAGGAATTACTAGAGCATGAAGAGTGTATACATCAGATAATCTTTCGCAAGAAGGGTCAACTAAGGAAACTCTACTGAAATCACCTGCTGTGGAAATAAGTATTGATGATTTGTGGAGGAAAGTACAAGCTACGGAATATTACGTTACCACTTGAATAAAACCCTTTCCCAATCTATCATATCACTATTACAGAACTAATTTGCACACAAAAATGCCTTGTTGAAGGTGTTTAGTGATGCTTATGTGCTTGTCGGCATCACTAGTGGAGAAATGGAAAACATGGTGGGACAAATACTGGAAACACACAAGATCAATTTTCATTAAGATGAGTTGCCATCGGAAGGTTTGAGTCACCAATGGGCAAAGCAATTACTGTAGTATGAAAACAAGTTCATTGCTCGGGTCTTGATTGATGGAGGTTCGAGTTTGAATATATGCCCTCTAACCACTTTGAAGAGGTTGGGTATAAGTATACCTCAAATATGCCTGGGGAGAGTGAACGTGAAAGCATCTAACTAATCATGGAGTGCTACTATTAGAGAGATACATTTGAGTTTGAAGATAGATCCGACCGCATCCGGTGTTGAGTTCTAGGTACTAGACATCTCTACCGCTTACAACTTGCTATTGGGACGACCATGGATACACATGGATAGGCCAATTGCTCCTACTCTACATTAGGCTCTGAAATTCGAGTGGAATAATCAGGATGTGTTCATTCATGGAGATAGAAACAATCCTATTTCTACCAATCAAACCGTGCCAACAGATAAAGGAAAGGGGAATCTAGGAGGAGAGACATTCTAGCGCATTGAACAGGTGAACATAGTCGATAAGGGACGAATAAATGCTGAGCATGTTGCTATGGTTGGGATAAGATCCAGGTTGAGGTCTCGGCCCTAAGCTTCAGGTGATAACAGAACCAATACGACCACGGACTTGGGGCACCATTTTTTCTCTCGAGTATGAATACACTATGCAAGAGTATAAGGATTGGTCATGACCATGGAACGATTTCTACTACCAATTACTTAAACCAATACCATGTTGTGCCAGACATTCCACAGGACCGACGTGATTTGGGCTTCTGAAGAAGATGAGATTCTAGTTGGAATGAGAAATTTGTTCCTGTCCGAAGAAGACATGGATTGTAACGTGATTTTGGGATAAGAGGAGGAGGATCCACCATCAATATGGCGGGAGATGGAGCTGTTCTAGAGAACTGGACTGTTACATCATATGGGGCTCGTCGAGTACCTGGGTAGGTTTGGCAGACTAGAATGATTTTGAAATTGTTTTTTGGCTTTTAAGACATTCAATATTTTGTTTTTATATAAATACTCGAAACATCGAGTCATGTTTTCCTTGAAAGTTTTAAGTTTTAAATTAATGCATTATTTCTCTTCATTTATTTATGTTATTATCTTTCCATTCTTTTCAGCGTAATAATTTCTTATCCTGTTGAATCTACAACTATGACACGTAATGAGACAACACAACACGATGACAGTGATTCAAAGGAATGGGAGAATGTTGTAATACCTGAGGAAATAGCCTAGGAAGTAGAGGATTTTACAAACAAACCCAAGTCAAATTTAGAGGAAACTGAAACGGCTAGTTTAGGAGATTCCGAAACAATCAAAGAGACCCGCATTAGTATCCACCTATAACCATATGACAAAGAAGAGTACGTCAGATTTTTGAGAGGATATGAGTACATCTTTGCCTGGTCCTATGGCATGATGACAGGGTTGAGCACATCCATAGTAGCCACAATCTTTCTACGAACCCAATATGTCCACCGTTGAAGCAAAAACTCAAGAAATTCAAGCCATACATGAGTTTGAAAATAAAAAGGTCACAAAGTAGATCAACACCAAGGTCCTTCAAGTGGTCGAGTATCCGACCTTGTTAGCCTATATCGTACCCATACCAAAGAAAGATGGGAAGGTCAGGGTATGCATCAACTATAAAGATCTGAATAGAGCAAGTCCCAAGGATGATTTTCCATTACCAAACATACATATCTTGATCGATAATTGCGTCAAGCATGAACTTCAATCCTTTATTGATTGCTTCGTGGGATATCACCATATATGGATGGATGAAGAAGAGCAGAGAAAACAACCTTCATCATTCCATGGCGTGTGTATTGCTATAAAATGATATGGTTTGGTTTAAATAGAACTAGAGCTACTTACATGTGGGCTATGACTACCCTTCTTATGATATGATACATAAAGAGATCGAGGTTTATGTGGATGACACCATAATCAAATCCAAATGGAGCCTAGATCATATAGCAGATTTGAGAAAGTTCTTGGACTGTCTGTGAAGATACAGCTTGAACCTGAACCCCGCAACTGCACCTTCAGAGTCTCAGTTGGGAAGCTACTAGGTTTCATTGCCAGCCTCCAAGGGATTGAGGTAGACCCATCAAAGATCAAGGCCATCCAATATCTGTCACTACCAGAGAACAAGAAGGACGTGATGAGTTACTGGGGCTGTCTCAATTACATCAGTCATTTCAAAGCGCAGTCAGCGGTAATATGTCAACCAATCTTCAAGATGTTGAGGAAGGATGCTGCAACAAACTAGATAGAGGAATGTAAAAGGCTTTCAATAAATAAAGGAGTATCTGTCCAAACCTCCAGTGCTGGTCCCAATGGAGCCCGGGAGACCTCTACAATTGTACTTGTCCATGTTGGACGGAGCATTCGATGCGTCTTAGGACAAAATTATGAGACCAGAAGGAAAGAGCAAGACATATATTATCAGAATAAGAATTTCACACCCTATGAAGCTCGGTATTCTCTATTGAAGCATACCTGCTTTTCCTTGACATGGATAGTCCAGAAGTTGAGGCACTAATTATGTGCATACACCACGTACCTGATATCAATAATGGACCCCTTAAAGAATATTTTTTAGAAAGTTATGCCTGCTGGCAAGTTGGCAAAGTGGCAAATACTGCTAAGTGAGTTCGACGTCGTCTATGTGACTCATAAGGCAGTCAAGGGGAAAACATCGGCAGATCACCAGGCAGAGAACCTTGTGAATGGAGAACATTAACAATTGAAGACGTTTTTTCTCAATGAGGAGGTATCTTTCATAGGAGAAGAGAACATTAATGGTTGGAGAATGTTCTTCGACATATCCACAAACTTCAAGGGAGTAGGCATCGGAGCTGTCCTAGTATCGAAAATCGGCCAACATTATCACGTATCTTCCAAGCTCAGGTTACCATGTACAAACAATATGGCAGCATATGAGGCTTTCATTATGGGACTTAGTTTGGCCACTTACATGAACATCCATAAATTATTGATAATCGTAGATTCATACTTGTTGATACATCAGGTACTCTGAGAATGGGCCACCAAGAATACCAAGATACTACCATACTTGCACTGTGTGCAAGGACTGATCAAGAGATTTGCAAAGATAGAATCCAAGCATGTTCCCTAAATTCAGAACGAGTTCGTAGACACATTATCCACCTTGTCCTCCATGATACAACATCCAAAGAAGATTTATATTGACCCCATCCCAATAGAGATCCGCAAGCAGCCTGCCTATTGTGTCCACGCTAAAGAAGAATTTGATGGGAATACATGGTTTCATGATATCAAAGAGTATCTGGAAAAGGGAGAATACTCAAAAAGTGCTACACATACTCAAAAGTGCATATTATGGAAGTTAGATAGTCATTTATTTTGGAGTGGAGGAATTTTATACAGGAGAAGTTATGATCTAGGATTTCTCAGATGTGTCGATGCCACGGAAGCATCCAGACTGCTCGGAGAAATACATGTCGGGACGTGTGTGTCACGCCCCAAAATCGAGGGATGAGACCGGCGCCTAACCAGATGATCCCGGTCAAGCGGACCATGATTTCCTTTCCTACCCAACGCATCACCCCGTGTTTATAACATACAAATTTATGAGTGAAATAGAAAATGGATTAAAAATATGAATTTACAACATAAGTCCACTTTCCTCTTTTGAAACTTCATCATTTGATAATCCCAAAATATACAACTAAGCACAATATTTCCAACACGGAAAACGGTTACGAATAGTTACAACTACTACCCAAATATATACAACCCACATAGTGTCTACGGAGCCTCTAATGGTACTGAGAAGAGTATACAAACTTGCCGGCAACAAGGCCCCGGCTATACCTTTTACAACATAAGCAAAAGAGATGATATAGACTACACACGGCCCCGAGAGAAAATGGGGCTCACCGGATCTGCTGAAGGTATGAAGGGGAAACACCACTATCGGTGGTCTGAGCTACCTGCTGTGGAACTACCTACATCCATATAAAAGATGTAGCGTCCCCGGAAAAAGGGACGTTAACCATTGAATAGTACTAGTATGTATGAACAAAGTTTATTCCAAGTAGAATCAAACAATACACAATTGGAAGACAGTCAGGGTAACCACACAAGTACCACAAAGATATACAAATAGTTACAAATGAAGATTTCCACCGTTACTCATTTCAATTATTCATCTGTAGCGGCGCGCAACCCGATCCCACCGTACAATCTCACTTCACCCTTATTACTTCGTGTTGTGGCGCGCAACCCGATCCCACTGTACGTTCACATTTCATAGTAACAATAACCAACAATTATATCACAGGGATCTTCATCATCAAGAACATAAGTTCATATCAACCAACAACTATATGAAGTCAAGGCACAATAATCCTTACCAAACAGTAATTCACATATGGTGTTGCCATCATTATTTAACTCAATTAAATCAATCCACAGTTTCTTTTCATCATTTTCCACACTCGGCCCTTATCAATTAGATACCTTCCCACATTAGAGTACGTTAACTTTCTTTCATTTAGTATCATATGTTTCCATATTGAGATATTCAAACATTTAACGAACCTTACACATGGTAGGATAAGCACAAAGAATCGCCCTTCACAATCGCATTAGCATGGTAATCGACTAAGAAAATACGAGAATGAAATCTTACGCCTCGACACAGCAGGAAAATCAATTCACATATGCTCAAGCAAGAATTTCATACCGTGTGCTCGGACACCAACAAGGTGACTCTACAAAGATTAAAGTTAGCCATACATACCTTGAATCGGAATTCCCCTTTAATTTTCTACCACAATTTACCGGACCTTCTAGCACCTTCAATCTAGTTCACAATGTGGCTAACTTAGAATTAGGAATAATGATCATGTCTTGGACTCACTTGAGCATTCTATCAAACAATAGGTGTTCCTTTAGATTAAATGGCCTCTTTTTAGTGACGGATTACTCTAACCCATTTCCTTTTACTAGATTATGACTAGTAGGTTACTTGCATGCAAGACTCCTACCCCTATTTTCATGAACTCACCTAACCATGTTTCATTTTAAGAAAAATCTGGAAATTAAGGTTGATGGGGTGGATTACCTCTTGTAGTGAAGGAAATGGTGTCCTACTTGATCAATTCCAGGCATGAGTAGTGATGGAGGAACAAATTTAATGAAGTTGAAACTATCCTCTCTCTATTTATCAGAAAATAGGCTTAAAATGAAAGGGGTAAGTGTTTTAATGAACTGGAGGTCCGTATAAAATTAGAATTTTAATAATCCCGAAACAGAAATGTGGTCAGGAATGTGATCGCATTCCTGCTATGTGGTCTGCATTCCTATCGCATAATTGGCCCTCAAATGGGCCAAAAAGAAAAGTAGACTGCCCAGGTATGACCACTATGCGGTCCGCATACCTGTTATGCAATCGCATAATGCGTCGCATAACTCCCTACGCAAAAATCAAGGTGATAGAATGCGACAACTATGCGGCACGCATTCGTGAAATGCGATCGCATTCTAGGCCGCATAGTTGTCCTCAAAATGACAGCAAATTGTCCAAGTATGCGACCACTATGCAGTCCGCATACCTGATCTGCGATCGCATAGTGGACCGCAGACCTGTGCAAGTCTGTAAAATTATATATTTTAAGTCCCGGAGTACTTTTTACTCAAAAAGGGTCCATTATAAGAATTTCCACAAGTATAAAAACACGGGGACCTATTTGGGCATTATTTTTAGCCATGAAATTTTACAGGTCTTTACATTCTCCCCCACTTAATATCATTCGTCCTCGAATGAGGATCGGGGAATCACTAGCGTAGGAAAAACACAAAATAAGCCAACTTCCAAATTTTTACTAACTCCGATTTTTCTTGAAAATTTCGCCAGAGTTACCTTTGTAATTAGGCCTATCTACCTGTCAGAGAGCCCACGAAACACATTTTAACCAATTCCACACATTATAGTTACTCTATCAACTTGCACACAATCTGGTCATTTCAACAAGCTAGATATAATTCAATTACTTACACAAGCCTCACATAGTTCTGTTAACTCCACAAACTTGCATATCATTTAACTATCACATGAATTGCAAATAATTTACCTTACTTCAAGGAGTTGCACATTACCCAAATAATTACAACATACACAAATATGACATAACTTGAGAAGTTACAATAGTAGGGCAACTAGGGGAGGGGGGGATGGGTGCTTTTGCACAAAATTTGACACAATATATAATTTCTTAGGAATGAAAATTTTCAAACCATTACCGGACTTATTAAAAAAAAATGGGGATATTTCTCTTTCATTTCATTTTCCGCTTCCCACGTGGCTTCTTAGACTTGTTGACTTCGCCATAACACTTTAACAGAAGCAATCTCCTTGTTCCTCAATCTACGGACTTGCCTACAGACTAGGTGCACTAATGACATCTCAGGGGGCAATTCCAGCCTAAAAGCCACATGTCCTATCCTTGGAGCGATCTGATACAGCCCGACATACCTAGGGCTTAGTTTCCCTTTCTTCCCAAACCGCATTACGCCTTTCATGGGATACACCTTCAAGAATACCTAATCATATACTTGAAACTCCAAATCTCTTCAACGAACGTCCGCATAAGATTTATGACGACTCTGAGCAGTCTTCATCCTTTCCCGAATGACTTTAACTTTTTCCATATCTTGGTGCACAAGGTCCGGTCCTAGCAGTTCCGCCTCGCCAACATCGAACCGCCTAATCGGAGACCTACACCTCCTTCCGTACAATGCCTCAAATGAGGCCATCTGAATACTATATGGAAAGCGGCAAGTGATCATCCCAGCTACCCTTGAAATCTAATACACAAGCCCGTAACATATCTTCAAGCATCTGAATGATCCGCTCTACCTACCCATCAGTTTGTGGGTGGATTGCTGTCCTGAGATTCACTTGCATACCTAAACCTTGCCGAAATTTCATCCAAAATTTAGCTGTGAACTAGGCCCCTCGATCCGAGATAATAGACACTAGAGCGCCATGGAGCCTGACTATTTCTTTGATATATAACTGAGCGTACTGTTATGCAGTATCGGTGGACTTGACTAGCAAGAAATGCGCCGACTTCGTGAGCCGATCCACTATTACCCAAACTAAATGGAACCTACGTGAAGTGCGAGGTAATCCCACGACAAAGCCCATATTGATAATTTCCCATTTCCACATTGGTATTTCCATGAACTGTGCCAACCCATCGGCCCTCAGATGCTCAGCCTTCACTTGCTGACAATTCAGACATCTAACTACAAAGTCCGCCACACCACTTTTCATACCATTCCACCAACAAATCTCTTTGAGATCATGATACATCTTCGTAGAACATGGGTGTACTGAATACCTGGAATTGTGAGCCTCTGCCATTACCCTTTCCCGAAGGTCATCCACGTCCGGAACACATAGCCTCCCTTGGCACCGCAAAACACCGTCATCATAGCCGAGTGAAAATGATGTAGTCTTATGATTCAGAATTGCCTCTCTCAACTGTACCAATGTTGGATCTCTGAATTTCTTTTCCTTGATTTCTGTTACAAGTGAAGATTATCCTCCATTACGCACCACGACATCCCCTTCGTCTGAGGTCGAAAGAAAGACCCCCAGACTAGCCAACTGATAAACCTCCCGATCCAAATGCCTCTGACCTGCTTCCAAATAAGCCAAGCTACCCATGGATTTTCGACTAAGAGCGTCGGCTACCACATTCGCCTTTCCTGGATGGTACAAAATATTCATATCATCATCCTTGAGCAATTCTAACCACCTCTGCTGCCTCAAGTTCAACTCCTTTTTTGTGAATAAATATTGAAGACTCTTGTGGTCTGTGAACACGCCACATGGACCCCATAAAGATAATGCTACCAGCTCTTTAATGCAAACACAACCGCCACGAGCTCCAAATGATGCGTTGGATAATTTTTCTCCTGATTCTTGAGTTGCCTAGAAGCATACGCTATAACCTTCCCGCACTGCATCAACACACACCCCAAACCAACCCTTGAAGCATCACAATAAACCACAGATCCCTCTGTACCCTCTGGTAAGGTGAACACCGGCGTCGTAGTCAATCTCAATTTCAATTCTTGAAAACTCTTTTCATAAGCATCAGACAACTAGAACTTAACCTCCTTCTGCATCAGCTTAGTCAATGGGGAGGCGAGGGTAGAGAATCCCTCCACGAACCTTCGATAACATCCAGCCAAACCCAAGAAACTGCGAATCTCTATCGGGGTCGTTGCCTTAGGCCAATCCTTTACCGTTGCAATCTCTTGGGGATCAACCTGAATCCCTTCCCTGGAAACAACATGGACCAAAAAGGTGGCTGATTCTAGCCAAAACTCACATTTTGAAAACTTTGCATACAACTTGTTCTGATGAAGAGTCTGCAGAACTGCCCTGAGGTGAGTAGCATGATCTTCCTGACTTCGCGAATAAACAAGGATATCGTCAATGAAGACAATCACAAAGGAGTCAAGAAGCGGTTTGAAAACCCGATTCATAAGATCCATAAAAGTTAATGGGGCATTGGTTAGCCCAAAAGACATTACCAGTAATTCAAAGTGCCCATATCGAGTCCTGAAGGCAGTCTTAGGAATATCCTGCTCCCTGATCTTTAACCAGTGATACCCCCGCAAATCAATATTTGAGAAGAACCTAGCACCTTGCAACTGGTCGAACAAATCATCTATCCGAGGCAATGGGTATTTGTTTTTTATGGTGACCTTGTTGAGCTTCCGATAATCAATACACATCTGAAATGATCCGGCTTTCTTTCTAACAAAAAGAACCGGTGCGCCCCAAGGCGACACACTAGGCCGAATGAAACCTTTTTCTAACAGATCTTTTAATTGTTCTTTTAACTCTCTCTATTCTGCTGGCGCCATTCAGTAAGGTTGAATAGATATTGGTTATGCATCTGCAAATACATAAATCCCGAAATCGATCTCTCTATATGGTGGAATCCCAGGAAGCTCATCCGGAAATACTTCAAGAAATTCATTCACAACAGGCACAGAATCGGGAGCAGGCACCTCTGAAGTGGTGTCCGCAACCCGGACCAAATGGTAGATGCACCCTTTTCTGATCATCTTTGAGGCTTTAAGGTAGGAAATGAATCTACCTCTTGGCACAACATTTTTCCCCTCCCACTCGATAACTGATTAATTAGGAAACTCAAACCTCATAATTCTGGTTCGGCAGTCGAGTTTAGCAAAGCACGAATAGTGCCAATCCATCCCCATAATTACATCAAAATCTACCATTTCTAACTCAATAATATCAGTCGTGGTATCCCGACCACGCATTGTGACAACACAATTCCTATAGGCTCGCACGGCCGTAATAGAAACACCAACCGGAGTGGACACAGAGAACGGCTCGTGATGTTGTTAGAGTTCTATCCCAAAACTTGAAGCAATAAATGGAGTAACATATGACAAAGAAGACCCGGGATCAATAAAAGCCTAAACATCATGTGACTGAACAGTCAGAATACTTGTGACAACATCCTGGGAAGCCTCTGCACTCTGGAAATCACTCAAAGCATAGAACCAACTGGGTCCCCCTCAACCCCGTGCTCCACCCATAGCTGTATTGCGCCCTGATAGAGCTGGAGGGCGTGCTGCAGAGCTGGATGGCTGAGCAGTAGCCTTATTCATGCCCTAACTGGGTGCGCGGCAGTCTCGCTGGATATGGCTTCTCTCCCCGCATATATAGCACACCGGTATATCCAAGTAATAGGGCTCAGCGTGACACCTCCCACAATTAGGGCATGGGGCCCTCCGTTGCTGCTGGAACCTCCCACCTGAACGACCCGACAGATGGAACCTTCTACTATCTGAACCTGGTCCAAAGCGACCCCCCTACTGATAATTGTTCCTTGATGACGGGGCACTGGCTGAGGAATGAACATAGGACTGGGATGGGCCTGATGACCCTTTCCCAAGGGCTGATCTCCCACCTGCAACTAAACTCCCAGGGTCGCCCGCTGACCGGGCCTTACTACCACTCTCTCTCTCCATCCTTATATTCAACTTTCGAGCCTCTGTGGCTTGGGCGAATCCCACAATCTTCCCATAAATCATATCCGAATGCAAGGCAACTGTAGCAGCTTCATTAACAACCAAGGGACCAAGGCCCTGAACAAACCGTCAAACTCTGGCCTCCATAGTCGGCATCATGTGGATGTCATATTTGTACAGGCGCACGAACTCCATGTGGTACTCCCACACACTCATGTTTCCCTGCTTAAGGACCTCAAACTCTGCAGCATGGGCTTCCATAGTCTCGGCAGGCAAGAAATGATCCATGAAGGCATCAACAAAATCATCCTACTTCGCCGGAGGGATCCCCTCCCTACGGAAGCTCTCCCACATCTCAAACCACGAATACGCTGCTCCCTTTAACCGATAGGAAGCCAACTCAACCCCCTATATCTCTGTAGTCTTCATAACCCGGAGAGTCTTGTACATTTCATCTATAAAATTCTGAGGATTTCCCTTTAGATCGGTGCCTGTGAACTCTGGAGGGGCTAACCGCAGAAACTGGTTGACTCTAGAACCTGAAGAATCCCCTTGCTCACCAGAGGACACAGGGTCAACACTTGATCTCTAGGCCTGGGAGGTCACTAGCTGGGTCAACATCTGAATAGCTCCCCCGAGGTCCCCATCAGAAATACCGGCACCGGAAGCTGGGACTGAGGAAGGATCAGGAACATCAGCGGGAGGGATTTTAGCACCCTCCGCTGGAGTAGGAAAAGGAATAGTCTGGCCTGGAGTGGAGGAGTCGGGCTGGTTTGTGGCCGGGGAATCATTCACACTCGTACCACTAGCTAGAGAATTTTTGGCCACTCCTGGGGTGGCATTGGCCTCAGGGCCGAGTCGAGCTCTCTTCTTGGGTGCCACTTACTAAAATTTGGGACAATGCACGAGTTAGATAAAGATGTTTTCACCTTCCACTTCATCGTACGATACAGAGTAACAATGAAAGGGCATTTTCCTAAATGTCCATGCAGCCCCCTAATTATAGATGTGGTCGACAGCACACCGATAAGAAGGGCTCTACTAGACACGGCTCCGAGACCTCCTAGGACACTTTTAAAAACCATAGGCTTTGATAAGAAGTTTTCCACGCCCCAAAACCGAGGGACGAGACCGACGCCTAACCGGATGATCCCGGTCAAGCGGACCTGGATTGCCTTTCCTACTCAACAAATCACCCTGTGTTTATAACATACAAATTTATGAGTGATATATCAAATGGATTCAAAATATGAATTTACAACATAAGTCCACCTTCCTCTTTAGAAATTTCATCATTTGATAACTCCAAAATATACAACTAAGCTTTCCAACACAAAACCACGGTTACGAATAATTACAACTACTACCCAAATATATACAACCCACAAAGTGTCTACGGAGCCTCTAAAGGTACTGAGAAGAGTATACATACTTGCCGGAAACAAGGCCCCGCCTATACCTTTTACAACATAAGCAAAAGAAATGATATAGACTACACACGGCCCCGAGAGGAAGTGGGGCTTACCGGATCTGCTGAAGGTATGAAGGGAAAACACCATTATCGGCGATCTGAGCTACCCGTTGTGGAACCACCAACATCCATATAAAAGATGTAGCGCCCCCAGAAAAAGGGACGTTAGTACCGTTGAATAGTACTAGTATGAATGAACAAAGTTTATTCCAAGTAGAATCAAATAGTACACAATTGGAAGATAGTCAGGGTAACCACACAAGTACCTCACATATTTACAGATAGTTACAAATGAAGATTTCCACCGTTACTCATTTCAATTATTCATCTGTTGCAGCGTGCAACCCGATCCCACCGTACATTCACATTTCACCCTTATTACCTCTCCACCTTTATTACTTCGTGTTGCGGCGCACAACCCGATCCCACCGTACAATCTCACTTCACCCTTATTGCCTCTCCACCCTTATTACTTCTTGTTGCGGTGTGCAACCCGATCCCACCATACGTTCATATTTCATAGCAACAATAACAAACAATTATATCACAGGGGTCTTCATCATCAAGAACATAAGTTCATATCAACCAACAACTATATGAATTCAAGGCACAATAATCCTTACCAAACAGTAATTCACATATGGTGTTGCCATCATTATTTAATTAAGTTAAATCAATCCACAGTTTCTTTTTACCATTTTCCACACTCGGCCCTTAGAAATTATATACCTTCCCACATTAGAGTACGTTAACATTCTTTCATTTAGTAGCACATGCTGCCATATTGATATATTCGAATATTTAGCAAACCTTAAACATAGTAGGATAAGCACAAAGAATCACCATTCACAATCGCAATTAGCATGGTAATCGACTAAGAAAATCAGAGAATGAAATCTTACACCTCGACACAGCAGGACAATCAATTCACATATGCTCAAGCAAGAATTTCATACCATTTCGGACACCAACAAGGTGACTCTACAAAGATTAAAGTTAGCCATACATATCTTGAATCGGAATTCCCCTTTAATTTTCTACCACAATTCACCGGACCTTCTAGCATATTCAATCTAGTTCACAATGTGGCATAATTGAACTTAGAATTAGGAATAATGATCATGTCTTAAACTCACTTGAGCATTCTATCAAACACTAGGTGTTCCTTTAGATTAAATGGCCTCTTTTTAGTGAAGGATTACTCTAACCCATTTCCTTTTACTAGATTATGACTAGTTGGTTACATGCATGCAAGACTCGTACCCCTATCTTCATGAACTCACCTAACCATGTTTCGTTTTAACAAAAATCTGGAAATTAAGGTTGATTGGGTGGAAGCTGACCTCTTGTAGTGAAGAAAATGGTGTCCTACTTGATCAATTCCAGGCTGAAGTAGTGATGGAGGAACAAATTTGATGAAGTTGGAACTCTCTCTCTCTCTCTAGAACCCACTCTCTCCTCTCTCTAATTTATTAGAAAATAGGCTTAAAATGAAAGGTATAAGTGTTTTAATGACTTGGGGGTCAGGTATAAAATTAGAATTTTAATAGTCCCGAAACAGAAATGCGGTCAGGAATGCGATCGCATTCTTGCTATGCGGTCCGCATTTCTATCGCATAATTGGCCCTCAAATGGGCCAAAAAGAAAAGTAGACTTCCCAGGTATGCGACCACTATGCGGTCTGCATACCTGTTATGCGATCGCATAGTGCGTCGCATAACTCCCTACACAAAAATCAAGGTTCAAGAATGCGACAACTATGTGGCCCACATTCATAAAATAGGATCGCATTCTAGGCCGCATATATGTCCTCAAAATGGACAGCAAACTGTCCAAGTATGCGACCATTATGCGATCCGCATACCTGATCTGCGATTGCATAGTGGACCACAACCTGCGCAAATCTGGATAATTATATCTTTTAAGTATCGGGGTACTTTTTACTCAAAAATGGTCCATTTTTAGAATTTCTACAGTTATAACAACACGGGGACCTATTTGGGCATTATTTTTAGCCATGAAATTTTACGGGCCTTTACAGTGTGGACCCTATATGAACGGGGTCGTTTTAGCCAAGAATATATTAAGGGAAGGATACTTCTGGATGACTATGGAGACTGACTACATCAAGTATGTATAGAGATATCACTAGTGTGAGCTACATGCTGACCAGAGACGGGTTCCACCCAATGAAATCAATATGATGAGCCACCTTGGCCTTTTGCTACTTGGGGCATGTATATCATTGGCCTGATCGAGCCTGTCACATCCAGTGGACACAGATTTATCATGGTAGGTATTGATTACTTCATCAAATGGGTCAAAGTTGCCTCCTACAATGCCTTCACAAAGAAGGTCGTAGCGGATTATGTTCGAGATTGTATTGTCTGCCGATTCGGGGTGCCCAATTTTAGAACTGATTTTAATGATAAAAATATATATTTGTTTTATGTGTAGGTACTCTTGAAGCACGCTCAGAGTTGAAGGGACAGATCAAACAAGATCAATGATTGCATCCAAGCTTGAAGGAATCAATGA
Organism: Nicotiana knightiana; assembly: GCA_005239525.1. Classification (NCBI taxonomy): domain Eukaryota; kingdom Viridiplantae; phylum Streptophyta; class Magnoliopsida; order Solanales; family Solanaceae; genus Nicotiana; species Nicotiana knightiana. Next base: position 131,687 of record ML401379.1, on the reverse strand, counting down.
AGAATGACAGAATAGATTGAGGCTACATTGAAGGAATCAATCAATCAAAGATAACTAGGATCCGGAAGCAAATCAATCATGCGGCTAAATCTGGAAAGACCAAGATTCCAGAAAGATATCTGGCGTCATCAATGGAAGTCTCCAGCATCTCTCATCGCCATAGCCGTTGCGGAATATCCTTATTCTTGGAAAGAATCAATTTCTTTCCGAGGATCAAATCTATTGGGTTGGCAAATCTCTTCAGAAATCAAGCGCTCTCCAAAGTATTTAAAATCGTTGTTGTACCTTAGAATATATACTTTGACCGAACCAATTACACTCTCTTTTTTCTACTATATACAAACATTGTAGCTCCTCTAGATCTATTGTGTAACAAGTTAGAGAAGAAAGAGAGAAAACCACTGGTGAGGCATTGTATCAAAGAGAAAAAAGTGTCACTGAAATTGAGCCATTGGTGTAATCTACACCACACAATGTATACTCGAGAATACATTCACTGAAAAAGAACACCCTTGCAACCCAAGGGGACAGGACTAGGATTCACATCTAATCCGAACCAGTATAAAATTCTGGTGTCTTTAATTTCTACAATTTACTTCTGTTTTTATATTATGTTGCTCTCTTATCTCGCTATCATAACTAATCGACTACTTGCAAAACTAGTCAACTTATAAAGAATAAAATTAAAATAGTCAATTCACCCCACCCCCTTCACTTTCAATTGGTATTAGAGCAAGGCTCACATTTTATTTACTGTGCTTAACAGCGCATAAGAAAAGATCATGGCAAATCAAGATTTTGTTGGAGCACTTTTCCAGGAAGGAACTTCACAAGTGAGGCCACCATACTTCAACGGTCAACACTTCTCTCACTGGAAAGTGTGTATGGAAATTTACGCAAAATCCTATGATGTTAAGGTATGGAGAGTCATCAAAAAGGGAAACTATCCACTACCTGCTGCTGCCCAACCCCCTTTTAATCCTGAAGATATTGATGCATACACTGAAGAAAAAATGGCGGTTTTGCAAGTTAATGCAAAAGCAAGAAATTTGCTTTACAATGCTATAAGTGGTGAAGAATATGAGAAGATCTCCAGCTGTGACATGGCCAAGGAAAATTGGGATAAACTTGAAATTACTTATGAAGGAACAAGCAAGGTGAAAGAAACTCATATCAATATGCTAGTTCATGACTACGAATTTTTCCAGATGAAGGAGGGAGAATCTATTGAATAAATGTTTGCTAGATTTAGCAAAATCATAAGCGATCGAAAGGCTTTTGGAAAACCATACTGATGTGGTGCTCAAGTTAGGAAAATTCTGAGAAGTCTACCTACCACTTGGAAGACAAAGGTTGTCACCCTTGAATCTCAAGATCTGAAAAAAATGTCATATGGTGGAATTTGAGGGGAACTCATAGCTTTTGAGAGAACTCACCTCAAGAAAACAACTCAAGTAGAGAAGAATAAGAAGATTGTAGCATTCAAAGCTACAACTGATAGAACGGAAAGTGACATTGATGATGATCCTGAATCTCTTAAAGACGAAATTGCTCTAGTATCAAGAACCATGGATGTACTAATGAGAAGATGCAAAAATATCAAGAAGGGCAGGTTCCCATCCAGACGAACCATGAAATATAATGAACAAGACAAGAGTGATGGCAAATGTTATGAATGTGGAAGATTTGGACATGTTCAAGCTGAATGTCTTATGCTTAAACGAAAAGTCTCCAGAGGATTTAAAAAGAACAAATCATTAGGAAGTTGGAGTGATGAAGACAGTTCCAACATAAGGAAATAGCCAACTTATGCTTTATGGCGATCCTAGAAAACGATATGAACAAGATCTCTGGATGCTGGACAGATGAAGATGATTCAGACGATGATGGAAAAGACGAAAATGAAAATCGTTTCATGGCACGAGGTGAAACAAGCGAGGTAAGACCCTATAACTGTGAGAGATGTAATGAATTTCAGGATATTCTTGATCTTACTTTAAAAGTCACAAAAACTGTTAGATGAAATAAAGAGACTCAATAGAGAAGTAATAGGCTGGAAACTCAAACTTGAAGTATGCGAAATAGAGCAAGATGTACTTCAGAACAAGAATGATGGATTACTAATGCTGCTTAACGGCATGCGAAAATCCACTAGTCACAGTTCTACTAGGTCCAGTCAGACGACTTACAAGTCGACTGAAGAAGGATCAGGCGGAACAGAGTCCACTCGTTTTGAAACAAGCGGGAACTCCAAAACTGGATCAAGTCCCAAATGCCACTACTGTAATAAGAGTGGACACAAATATTCCTTTTGTCATTTTTGTAAATCAAATATGTCAACATGGGTTTGGAGACCCAAAAATAATCCTGAATCAAGTAATGCTTACCAAAAAGGACCCAAGCAAACTTGGGTACCTAAGAAAAGATGAAAATCATGTTTTGCAGGAACACCACAGAAGAAGTCGCAAAGGAAAATGGTATCTTGATAGTGCATGTTCCAGTCATATGATAGGTGACAAAAATCTGTTTAAGGAAGTTACAAAAATTGATGGAGGAAATGTAAATTTTGGTGATGATTCAAAAGGGAATATAGTTGGTACCGGAACAGTTCCTTTCAACAACAAATTCGATATCACTGAAGTCTATCTCATGGATGGGCTTAACTACAATCTCCTAAGCTCAAGTCAACTATGTGACTCAGGATACGAGGTAAAATTTTAGAAAACGGGTTGTGCCATTGAGGACGAAACGGGTAAAACAATCCTCCCAAGTAAAAGTTATGTAAATGTTTATATTCTTGATGGCTTTGAAAATATAGATGGTCATATTTGCTTAACTTCTATTTCTGATGATCCTTGGCTATGGCATAAGAAGCTTGGTCATACAAGCATGCATTTGATTGAAAAACTTTCCAAGCGTGAATTGTTTATTGGCTTACCCAAACTGAATTTTTATAGAAATCATGTGTGTGATGCATGTCAAATAGGTAAGCAAACCAGTAACTCTTTCAAAAGTAAAGATATTGTATCTACTTCAAAGCCTTTACAGTTAATTCATATGGATTTATTTGGACCTACTAGAACTGCTAGCATTGGAGGTAAAGGATATGCTTTTGTCATTGTTGATGATTACTCACGTTTTACTTGGGTAATTTTTTTATCTCACAAGGGTGAGGCCTTGAAAAACTTTGAGATCTTTTGTAAAAAGGTTGAAAGAGAAAAAGGATTTCTTATTACTACTGTGCAAACTGATCATGGAGGAGAATTTGAAAGCCGAGCATTTGAAGACTTCTACAATGATCAAGGATATACTCATAACTTCTCTGCACCAAGATCACCTTAACAAAATGAAGTGGTTGAACAGAAAAGTAGGACCCTGCAGGATATGGCTAGAACCATGATACTAGAACATTCACTGCCAAACCACTTTTGGGCAGAAGGAGTAAGTATTGCTTGTCATATTCTAAATCGATGCCTCATAAGACCAATCCTAAAGAAAACTCCATATGAATTGTGGAAAGGTAAAAGACCCAGTGTAAGTTATTTTCATCCTTTTGGAAGTAAGTGTTTTATTCACAACAACGGTAAGGACAATCTTGAAAAATTTGATTAAGAAGTGATGAAGGTATTTTTCTAGGTTACTCTTTGAACATTAAAGCTTTTAGAGTTTATAGTAAATGCACCTTGTGCATAGAAGAATCAGTACATTTTATTTTTTATGAGAATAACATTCGGGCCGAGAAAGAACTCACTGCAAGTGATGGTGAGCAAATACAGCAAACTCAGGAGACAAGCAAACATCAAGAGTCAACTAGTAAACTAGTCAATATGGAAGAATCAACTAGTGTGATCAAAAATAGTCAACCAGAAATATCAAAAGAGTCGAATATTTCTGTAGTTCGTCCAAATGAATGGAGGAGTGAGCCAGAGTACCCTCAAAAACTTATTATAGGGGATCCAACCGAAGGAATAAAAGAAAGACGATGTCACGCCCCAAAATCGAGGGACGAGACCGGCGCCCAACCGGATGATCCCAGTCAAGCGGACCTGGATTGCCTTTCCTGCCCAACGCGTTACCCCGTGTTTACAATATACATTATTTCACATGAATTAGCAATTTAGAGTTTAAATATGAACTACTACTTGAGTTCATTTCATCCTTTATCATTTCAACATTTGATAATCACAAAACATGAAATAGTTGGATTCGGACCCCAATTACTAATAAACACATTTACCGCCCAAAATACATATATGTACAACCCAGAGAGGAAGTGGGACACACCGGATCTGCTGAAAGTATGAAGGGGAAACACCACTATCGACGGTCTAAGCTACCTGTTGTGGAACAACCTACATCCATATAAAAGATGTAGCTCCCCCGGCAAAAGGGACGTTAGTACCGTTGAATAGTACTAGTATGTATGAATAAAGTGTATTCCCAAGTAGAATCAAACAGTATACAATTGGAAGATAGTCAAGGTAACCACACAGATATACAGATAGTTACCAATGAAGATTTCCAATGTTACTCATTTCAATTACTCATATGTTGCGGCGCGCAACCCGATCCCACCATACATTCACATTTCACCCTTATTACCTCTCCACCCTTATTACTTCGTGTTGCAGCGTGCAACCCGATCCCACCGTACAATCGCACTTCACCCTTATTACCTCTCCACCCTTATTACTTCGTGTTGCAGCGCGCAACCCGATCCCACCGTACGTTCACATTTCATAGCAACAATAACCAACAATTATATCACAGGGATCTTCATCATCAAGAACATAAGTTCATATCAACCAACAACTATATGAAGTCAAGGCAGAATAATCCTTACTGAACAGTAATTCACATATGGTTTTGCCATCATTATTTAACTCAATTAAATCAATCCTCCGTTTCTTTTCATCTTTTTCCACACTCGGCCCTTAGCAATTAGGTACCTTCCCACATTAGAGTACGTTGACATTCTTTCATTTAGTAGCACATACTACCATATTGACATATTCAAACATTTAATGAACCTTACACATGGTAGGATAAGCACAAAGAATCACCCTTCACAATCGCAATTAGCATGGTAATTGACTAAGAAAATCAGAGAATGAAATCTTACACCTCGACACAGCAGGACAATCAATTCACATATGCTCAAGCAGGAATTTCATACCGTGTGTTCGGACACCAACATGGTGACTCTACAAAGATTAAAGTTAGCCATACATACCTTGAATCAGAATTCCCCTTTAATTTTCTACCACAATTCACCGGACCTTCTAGCACCTTCAAGCTAGTTCACAATGTGGCATAACTTAACTTAGAATTAGGAATAATGATCATTCTATCAAATACTAGATGTTCTTTTAGATTAAATGACCTCTTTTTGGTGAAGCATTACTCTAACCCATTCCCTTTTACTAGATTATGACTAGTTGGTTACATGCATGCAAGACTCCTACCCATATCTTCATGAACTCACCTAACCATGTTTCATTTTAACAAAAATCTGGAAATTAAGGTTGATGGGATGGAAGCTTACCTCTTGTAGTGAAGAAAATGGTGTCCTACTGTCACGACCCAAACTGGAGGATTATGACTAGCACCCGGGCCATACTTGCCAAGCACGAACGTACATTTTATCTAACCTTCTGATTATCTTTAAGGATAATGAGATCAATATAAATGGCATATATGCATCATGAACATACATCAGATGGGATGACAAGATTGCTAAGAAACTACATAAAATGTACGAGCTACAACGCTGCCATGAAAGACTATACAACAAAAATTAGCCAACAAGGCATACCAAACTATACATGGATCGACACCTGTCTATGAGCCTCTAAAAGAGCATAAGTAATGCAACATATCCGGAATAGGGCCCGACATACCCATAATATCTATAACAAAAATGCATACCAAGACCACGGCAAGTCCGGAGAAGGGATCTCGCCTATAACCGTTGAACTGGAAAGCCTATTGTGATGGGGGAGCTTTGTCTACCTATCTATCAGGACCTGCAGCATGACATGCAGTGTCCACAAATAAAATGACGTCAGTACGAATAAAGTTTTGAGTACATAAAGCATGAAAGAATAAATAAGAACAGTAATGTAAAGAAAGATGTAGGAGATACAACCTGTAGCATCTGAGTGCTTCTAAGAGACATTAACATGAAATGCATGATACATATATACACATAATATTTTTAAACATCCACCTCCGTGGGCATCATCATCATCATAGAACATTCGCCTATGTGGGAATCATCATCATCATCATATTATACTCGGCCTCAAAGAGGACTCGATAAACCCAACTGATCAGTGGTTGCACAATAGGTTCCATACCCGGCCGACTATAGCGCGGCCCGGTAGAGAAAAATAGATACATATATATAATGCATGCAGGACTCATTGGAATTATGTTCTGAACATTTCGGAGCGATGTAAGGTCGATATTCTCCGTACACATCATTAAGGCTAACTCTTCATCGAGAATCTTATAAGAATCAGGAAGTACCAACAGCATTGATAACATAAGAATAAGAGAAGCAACCTTATCATCAATTGTTCCATAAGAAGGGAAACAATGTAAGTACTGCTAGCTTCTAAGAGTAGAGTATCTTTGGAAGCTCGTTCATTGCATTATGTACAATCGGAGTCGTGCAAAAGAAGGAAAGGGATATCCTCACATACCTTGTATAAACTGCCCCAACCTCAAGCTACGCAAATGTCACAACTCCTTAATCTACAATAAAAGAACGACACTATCGTTATCGTTTAAGCATCATAACTATTATGTATCGACCACAACCTATTTTACGATGAAACGGACAGAACCTAACCTATTTATATGAATTCACACAAGTCAAAACAATCACCAAAGAGCCCAAACAACATCAATAATAATCATATTGAGCCTCCCAAAACAGTCCACACACAACCTAATCACTTCACACATAAGACGACCATCGTAGTCGTGTCAAACAACCCGGAAATGTTACAACGAACGACCAGCTCACAACCCTACATCTATATGGAGTTTCTCAACACCCTTACTCCTCCAAAACTTCACAAAACAGTAGTAAAACACGCAGCCCAACAGCAACACAAAACAGTCCGCTACAAGTCAAATAACTCGAACTCACGGCTTCCGATCACCGTCCCGTGAGTTCTAACTATTAGGAAACATATTTATCAACCTTCCTTGATATTTAAACACTTATATACATATATTAGATGTTTGTTAACTATGAATTACCTTCCAAATCTCTAACTACAAAGAAAAACGAGAGGAGGTATAATGACACTTACGTCGTAGGGATCGTTTTGATGTTATTGCTTCTCAATTTCTTGCCCGGAATGGTAATCTTCTTTGAAACCCTAGAAGATAGCTTGAGGTTATGTTATGGGTGTTCTCTGGTCGTTTTATGCTGAATAATGAAGAGAAATCCGACCTAAGGTTTATATATATCAAGTTTGGAAAAGTCAAAGAGGTGCTAGCTTGGCACCCTAGGATTGGTCCATCTTCCGACGCTTATATCTTTTTATCCTCGTGTCATATAAGCGAACGGTTAAGAGCGTTGGAAACTAAATTCCAAGATCTTCAATTTGGTATATTATATGTCCCAATAAGACCTCATATAGCACATGAAATATATTGCTCAAAAAGCTCTAGTGATCCACCTACTTGTCACTTATGGTGTCTGCGCAGTCTCGCTAAACTGCAAATAGCTCTCTACTCCTACGTCGTATCAATGAACGGTTTAATGAATTGGAAACCAGACTCATAGATATTAAATTTGGTTGGTAGATAATCCAATAATTCCAAGTATATTGGGATAAAATCCCAGTTACATTTGACCTAATTTTAAGCACATTATGAGTGTAACTTCTGAACACCTTTGCCGACTTTTGTTCCACAACTTGCTTGACTTCAAAATGTAGAACACAACTATCATACGATAAAAATTAACTCATAGAATAACCTCCTTATCATTTAATGAACCATAGTCTCACTCGAAATTACATGTTATAACATTCCAAACTCGTCGACTTTCGACGAAACTTATTTTCTTCAATTGGTTTAGCTTCTAAGCTTTCCAACCCTCTTGGTACTCGTTATTCATGATCTTAAATATTTGTAACCTCCAATGTAACATGATTAACTTACTTTATATTCCATCAAATATAATCTTATTTCTGAGCTTACATCAATTGACTTACGATGTACTCTCACGTATGAAAATATGGGGTGTAACATCATTCCCCCTTTGGAACATTCGTACTCGAATGTTGTCTAATGCACTTTTACATATCTTAAGCAATAACTCCTACGAATAATTTAATATTGTATTTGCCATCTAGGGAGTTTTTCGGTGAATAAATCCAAAGGCTAGAACATTCCCCCCTTTAGGCCTCTTTCTCACACAACGACTTGTGGTCGAAATCCTCTCAATGTCGTAACTATTTCTACCTTCTTTCACGCAGCCTAGACAATTCTAACCTTGAATGTGCGCCAATGCAACTCTTATCTCCTTTTTTATTTCATGTTAGCTTTTAACCTATCTTTATGATTCACTTGGTGACGATACATTGTACTATGACAAGTTGTACCTCTGGGCATCTATAGGAGTACTAAAGTTCTTTGTTTGGTATTTTGTTGAACTTACGACTATTGCTATATCTTGTTTCATAGCCTCAGTTATCTATGCTTATGGCTTTACCACTACTAGGTAGGTCATACTATACCATAACTCTTACTTCGGCTTATTATTATAGAGACTTGCCACCCAACTCTAGGTTTTTCTCTCACCGCTTATCCTATATGTATAAATCAAAGCCATTTAATGCTTCCTTATTACCGTCCATCTTAATAATGATAGCATAATCTCATCTCATATTTTGTAACTTTCATCCATTCATTGTTGATTCACCTTCATATTGATCTATAATCCACCACTGATAATTTAAAATATCTTATGTAATATATCGTCACTAGGGCTCACGTCTCATCGGGGAACATCTAAAGTGATTTTCCTGATCCACTTAGGGACGATACTATAATGCAATAACTGTATTTCATAGCATCCCAATGTGATTCATCTTATGGGGGTATTCTAATCACGTGAAGTTCATGAAATACTTGCTCTCTAAATCATTACTCAATCAAAGGTCTAAACGTCATCCTCTTATCATTTATCACAATTACACCCTTACTTTACTACCATGGTAGCATTTTATCTCTTCTAAATGCTCCTAGTTTTAAACTCCTTTGAGTTCACTCATGATATACTGAGCTTTTTATAACTGTATGGAAACCATCAGCTCTCTTCTTGTGATGGGTTTAACCCCGAGGAATTACCTATTCTCGTCACCTTCTCACACACATTTTCTTATCCTTACTCCTGCCTAGCTAAAACCTTATTGCTCTACCATACTTTAGCTTGCGACCTACTCACATCTACTTATACTACTCGTAACCTTCCTTTCATCATGTTAGCACCATAGATTTCCTTTCACGCCTTCTCAGTTGTCTTTAAATGTAAACAATTACTTTTCCTGGTCGTTCTGCCACTTGCTGCATGGATACTTGGCCTATCTTAGTGCCCATGAATACGGGAGTTCCCTGTAACTCATATGATCTCAATTATCAACTTTTGATTGATTTTTTTTTCTTCTTCCATTCATTAGCTATGATAGGTTCCACTTTCTTATGGAGTGCATACAACATTATAGTGAGACTGCTGTTACAAGTCCATTTCTACTTTAGGTCACTATGCTTATGTTGAAGCCTGCTTCCTTACTTCCTCAGCTAGTCTTTCGTTGTAGTAATTAGGGAAGAACTTCTAACTCTTATTAAGCTGAGACCTTATTACATTGTATATCCCACGGTATTTCTGATATTCTTACTCGCCTATCATTATCCTTAGTTACTTACCTCCATGCCCTTGTGCTTGTAGGGTTTCTACTGAATTGAAATTTCAGTTGTCTCCATTGTGGCACTCTCTTTTATTTCCGTAACAGTTAAATTGTACCTTCTACTACCCAACTCCTATCTGAATATTTCTCGAGGATTACGATTTTGTATCTAAGAGACTGAATTTCCTATGCTGGGTTTCACTACATTTATCTTGCACGATCTACTAATCTGCCTATATCCTCTTATCTATACATAACTAGGCTCTTCTTGAATCAACTACTGACTACCCATTGGTCCACTCTCATATATTTATTTTATGTAACGCCTCTTGGGTTATGTCCTTTGTCTTAACTTACCTCTTGTACGGGATCCTTATGTATCAAGTTTTCATTCCCACTTATATATCAATATCATCGAGTGTGAAACCCTTATTGATTCTCCCCAACATCATGCTTGCATAATGTTCTGGAGTTATATTATATCTGTAGGATATGAATAAATGCAATATTATTCCTTTCACCTTTTACCACATTCTTCCTTTACCATTTGATATTTACCTCTTCATCTTTGGCATTTTGTTTCTACATCTTCACAGACATTACTCGCCTTGCGGTAACCCTTCTACACCAGGCATAATTGAATTTCATACACACAAGGGTGACACGTGGTATAACTGGCACATTTAGTCCCTTAAGCATAACTTTGCTCATAGTGCTTGCTTTAGGGAAGTGTCTTCGTGAATGACCTTTAAAGGTTATTCTTCTATTGTTCATTTTATTATTGTCGAAACACTATCTTTGAAACGATGTCGACTATTACCAATTCCTTTGATCCCTAATTCATGTTCGATTTTTTTTTCTTGTTTACTATCCCATACTAATTTCTATTACTTGGGGGGTCTAACTTTTCCTTATGGTAATCACGTGTGAGTCACCAACTCATTTCTCGAAATGAGGGTATGGCTTTATGGCTTACACTTTTGTATTGTCTCAAGGCCTGTCTCCTCTCTTTTTTTTACTTCACTTGACTATAGACTTTATCATTATACCATATTCTGATTTATCGCTATCACTCATTTATCACCTCTTACTCATAATATTTCATTTACTCTCTTCTTATTCTCATGCTAATATCTCTGTCTATCGCCCTATTATAAAGAATTCAACATGACGTTCTCTCACATTTAGCCCCCCTGCTTCATATCACTGGCTCTTCGGGACGCCTAACATTCTTCTTCTTCTTCTTCTTTTTTACTAGTGGCTGGAGTCATAGTAAGGCAAATATTTATCCCTTTTAGGATCCTAGTGCCTATCTTCTGAAATTTTTGAATATTCTAGTATTCATATCTGATTGTTCTATTCTAGAGTGACCATATGGCTATCTCCAAATGAGAACTATTACCATGTTCTGCACTACCCTTCAAAAATGTTAAATAATGATAACAATCTATCCACAATTTTCGGTTACTCTAATCCCAGCTGGATCCTGATATCCTATCCTTCTCTTAAATTATTTCAGTTAGCTCCCATAGGGCATAATTGAGATTGGTATGGACAATTGTAGATATCTCTGTTACCGTTGAAAGTAACTAAAAATGCTTATATTTCTCTGCCAGAATTATAAATACTGATAATCTTTATTAACTAGGTACCTCGTACCATTCTTTATCTTGCTTCTTTTACTTGCTAAAACTCGTATCTACCTTCTGATTCTATTATTTCTTTTTACCATATGGGTAGACAGATATTCTTTCCTTAGAGCTCCTTATTAAGGAACTAACACATCTTAGTTTACACATGATCTGCTGAAGCCCTCACATTTACTCATCATAAGCATGATGCAAAATTGAGTTCCTCTGACTCAACTCCTCCACAGCCACATTGCAATCTCTTACCATCCATCTTTCTAGATGTATGCATCGTCGTATTATAAATAAGATAGAATTGAGGAAATTGAGTTCTTACGATTGAGCTCTACCATACGATCTAGAGTAAGAAGAAAGAGTAACAGTCCTAAATGTCCTGTAGCCTCTTGATTATAAGTATAGTGCACAACACAACCATAAACAAGACTCTACTAGACACGGCTCATAGACAACCCCTAGGACAGACCTGCTCTGATACCAAGTTTGTCACGACTCAAACTAGAGAATTATGACTAGCACCTAGGCCATACTTGCTGAGCACCAACGTACATTTTATCTAACCTTATTATTATCTTTAAGGGATAACGAGATCAAAATAAATGGTATATATGGATCATGAACATACATCACATGGGATGACAAGATTGCTAAGAAACTACATAAAAAGTACGAGCTACAACGCTGCCATGAAAGACTATACAACAAAAACTAGCCAACAAAGCATACCAAACTATACATGAGTCGACACCTGTATATGATCCTCTAAAGGAGAATAAGTAATGCAACATACCCGGAATAGGGCCCCGACATACCCATAATATCTATAACAAAAATGCATACCAAAACCACGGCAAGTTCGGAGAAGGGATCTCGCCTATAACCGCTGAACTGGAAAGCCTATTGTGGTGGGGGAGCTTTGTCTACCTGTCTATCAGGACCTGCAGCACGACATGCAGCATCCATAAATAAAAGGGCGTCAGCACGAATAAAGTACTGAGTACGTAAGGCAGGAAAGCATAAATAAGAACAGTAATGTAAAGAGAGATGTAGGAGATACAACCTGTAGCATCTGTGTGCTTCTAAGAGACATTAACATGAAATGCATGATATATATATACACACATAATCTTTTTAAACATCCACCTTTGTGGGCATCATCATCATCATAGAACATTCGCCTCTGCGGGCATCATCATCATCATATCATACCCGGCCTCAAAGAGGACTCGGTAAACCCAACTGATCAGTGGTTGCATAATAGGTGCCATACCCGGCCGACTATATAGTGGCTCGGTAGAGTAAAATAGATACATATATATAATGCATGCAGTACTCATTGGAATCATGTTCTGAATATTTCGGAGGGACGTAAGGTCGATATTCTCCGTACACATCATTAGGGCTAACTCTTCATCGAGAATCTTATAAGAATCAGGAATTACCAACAACATTGATAACATAATAACAAGAGAAGCAACCTTAACATCAATTGTTCCATAAGAAGGGAAACAATGTAAGTATTGCTAGCTTCTAAGAGTAGAGTATCTTTGGAAACTCGCTCATTGCATTATGTACAATAGGAGTCGTGCAAAAGAAGGAAAGGGATAGCCTCACATACCTTGTATATACTTCCCCAACCTCAAGCTACACAAATATCACAACTCCTTAATCTACAATAAGAGAAACGACACTATCGTTATCATTTAAGCATCATAACTATTATGTATCGACCACAACCTATGTTATGATTAAAAAAACAGCACCTCCCCTATTTATATGACTTCATAAAAAGAACAATCACCAAAGAGCCCAAACAACATCAATAATAATCATATTGAGCCTCCCAAAACAGTCCACACACAACCTAATCACTTCACACATAAGACGACCACCGTAGTCGTGTCAAACGACCCGAAAATGTTACAACGAACGATCAGATCACAACCCTACATATATATCGTGTTTCTCCACACCCTTAATCCTCCAAAACTCCACAAAACAGTAGTAAAACACGCAGCCCAACAATAACACAAAACAGTCCGCTACAAGTCAAATAACTCGAATTCACGGCTTCCGATCACCGTCCCGTGAGTTCTAACTATTAGGAAACATATTTATCAACCTTCATTGATATTTAAACACTTAAATAAATATATTAGACGTTTCTTAACTATGAAGTACCTTCCAAAACTCTAACTACAAAGAAAAAGTAGAGGCGGTATAATGACACTTACACTGTAGGGATCGTTTTGATGTTATTGCTTCTCGATTTCTTGCCCGGAATGATAATCTTCTTTCAAACCCTAGAAGAAATCCTGAGGTTATGTTTATGCGTGTTCTATGGTCTTATTATGCCTAATAATGAAGAGAAAGCCGACCTAAGGTTTATATATAGCAAGTTTGGAAAAGTCAAAGAGGTGCTAGCTTGGAACCCTAGGCTTGGTCCATCTTCCGACGCTTATATCTTTTTATCCTTGTGTCGTATGAACGAATGGTTAAGAGAGTTGGAAACTAAATTCAAAGACCTTTAATTTGGTATATTATATTTCCCAACATGACCTCATATATAACATGAAATGTATTTCTCAAAAAGCTCTAGTGATCCACCTACTTGTCACTTATTATGTCTGCGCAGTCTCGCGAAACTGCAAATATCTTTCTACTCCTACGTCGTATCGATGAACGGTTTAATGCATTGGAAACTAGACACATATATATTACATTTGGTTGGTAGATCAACCAATAATTCCAAGTATATTGGGAGAAAATCTCAGTTACATTTGACCTAATTTTAAGCACATTATGGGTGTAACTTGTGAAGACCTTTGCCGACTTTTGTTCCACAACTTGCCTGACTTCAAAATGTAGAACAAAACTATCATACAATAAAACTAACTCATAGAATAAAATACTTATCATGTAATGAACCATATTATCACCCTAAAGTACATGTTATAACATTCCAAACTCGTCGACTTTTGACGAAACTTATTTTCTTCAATTGGTTTAGCTTCTAAGCTTTTCATCCCTCTTGGTACTCGTTATTCATGATCTTAAATATTTTTAACCTCCAATGTGACATGATTAACTTACTTTATATTCCATCAAATATAATCTTATTTCTGAGCGTACATTAATTGACTTACGATGTACTCTCACGTACGAACACATGGGGTGTAACACCTACTTGATCAATTCCAGGCCTGAGTAGTGATGGAGGAACAAATTTGATGAAGTTGGAACTCTCTCTATCTCTAGAACCCACTCTCTCCTCTCTCTAATTTTTCATAAAAAGTCTTAAAATGAAAGGGGTAAGTTTTTAATGAACTGGGGGTCGGGTATAAAATTAGAATTTTAACAGTCCCGAAATAGAAATGCGGTCAGGAATGCGATCGCGTTTCTGCTATGCGGTCCGCATTCCTGTCGCATAATTGGCCCTCAAATGGGCCAAAAAGAAAAGTAGACTGCCCAGATATGCGACCACTATGCGGTCTGCATACCTGTTATGTGATCGCATAGTACGTCGCATAACTCCCTACGCAAAAATCAAGGTGCAAGAATGCGACAACTATGCGGCCCACATTCGTGAAATACGATCGCATTTTAGGCCGCATAGTTGTCCTCAAAATGGACGACAAACTATCCAAGTATGCGACCACTATGCGGTCCGCATACCTGATCTGCGATCGCATAGTGGACCGCAGACCTACGCAAATCTGGAAAATTATATCATTTAAGTCCCGGGGTACTTTTTACTCAAAAAGGGTCTGTTTTAAGTATTCCTACAGTTATAACAACACGGGGACCTATTTGGGCACTATTTTTAGCCATGAAATTTTACGGATCTTTACAGAGGAGCTCTCAAGAAGAAAGAAAACATAGCCTTGATATCCCAAATTGAACCAATGAAAATAGAGGAAGCTCTGAAAGATTCTAGCTGGGTGCAAGAAATGCAGGAAGAACTAGATCAATTTGACAAAAATCAAGTGTGGAAACTGATACCCAAACCAGCAAACGCTCCTATTATAGGAACAAAGTGGGTTTTTAGGAATAAGCTGAATCAGGATGGAAAAGTTGTCAGAAACAAAGCTAGACTAGTCGCTCAAGGATACTCACATCAAAAAGGAGTCGACTATGACGAAACATTTGCTCCTGTAGCACGACTGGAATCTATAAGAATTCTTCTTGCATATGCATCTTTCAAAATATTCAGACTATTCCAGATGGATGTTAAAAGTGTGTTTCTAAATGGCTTCATCAAAGAAGAAGTTTATGTGAAACAACCTCCTGGATTTGAAAATTCAAATTTTCCCTATCACGCGTATAAACTGACCAAAGCTCTATACGGTTTAAAACAAGTTCCACGAGCATGGTATGAAAGGCTCAACTCATTTATCATTGATAATGGATTCACAAGAGGTAAAGTAGATACTACTCTGTTCATCAAAAGATCATCTGAAGGTAATATCATTATTCAAGTTTATGTTGATGATATTATTTTTGGTAGTACTAGTCCTCTTCTATGCAAGGAATTTTCTGAACTTATGCAAAGCGAGTTCGAAATGAGTATGATGGGAGAATTAACGCTCTTCCTTGGACTACAAATTCAATAATCTTAAGAAGGGACATTCATATGTCAAACTAAGTACACAAAGGAACTGATTCAGAAGTTTGGTATGGAAAATTCCAAAGCCATTAGAACTCCTATGAGTCCCTCAACAAATCTTGATAAAGATGAACAGGGAAAGTCTATTGATGAAACCAAGTATCGAAGAATAATTGGCTCTCTTCTATACTTAACTGCTAGTCGACCAGATATCATGTTTAGTGTGTGTAAATGTTCCAGGTTCCAGTCAGCTCCAAAAGAATATCATCTGACCGCAGTCAAAAGAATTATTCGATATCTGATTGGAAATACAACTTATGGATTATGGTACCCTTACTCTAACACTTCCAATTTAGAAGATTTTTCATATGCTGATCTTGCAGGTGACAAAGAAGACAGAAAAAGCACTAGTGGAACATGTCAATTACTTGGTAAAGCATTGGTATCTTGGAACAGTAAGAAATAAGGATCAGTCTCACTATCCACGACTGAGGCCTAATACATTGCTATTGGACAATGTTGTGCACAACTACTTTAGATGTCTCATGAACTTGGTGACTACGAACTATCCTTTAAGCCTATACCAATTTTTTGTGATAATTCGGGTGCGATTTGTCTCTCAAAAATCATGTACATCATTCTAGAGAAAAGCATATAGATAGCAAGCATCATTTCATTAGAGACCATGTTCTAAAAGGAAATATAGAAATATCATTTGTTGGAACAAATGATCAATTCGCTGATATTTTCACTAAGCCCCTAATAGAAGAAATATTTTGCTTATTAAGAGAACTTCTCGGCATAATTTGCATTAGCCAAAAAAATTAGGACTAATGTGTAATTAATTGATTTATGCATGCCTAATGTTTTATTTCTGTCTGTAACCATTAATTGCGCCTCCGATTTCCCTCTCTTTTCCTCTCTTTTCACATCAATTGCCGAGTTCAAAAAGGGAAACCAAATCATCACATCTCCTCAACTGACACCCTTTCCTTTTCTGCACTCAACCTTCAGAAAACCCCTTTTTAATGATGAATTCTCATTTCAATCCCCATCATCCTCTTTGCCTAGAAACCCTCTCAAGCATAATCCTCTTCAATGGCCAAACATTCTAAGAACTCCTATGCTTCTACTAGGAAAAGCATTTGCTCTAGAGCTAAAACCCCATCTCAACCTCTAGAACAACTAGACCTAGGGTCCGACCACTCTGAAGGTTTTGCCTCTTCTCAATCTAATCTATCTGACCATTCTCACCCCCCTAGGAGAAAACACTTTAGGTAAATGACCTATGGAAGAAACCCCTGTTTCATTCACTCGAAAGAAATCCAAAATCGATCTATCCAGTACCATAGAGTCAGACCTAAACTTCTAGGATTCTCCAAATAGGGATTTCTTTATCGCCTTAAAAGACAAGCCTATTGCTCATGGGAGGGTAGTCAACCTTGATGACATGGAAGCCCTAAATTTCAAGGTAAAAGGTTTCTTCGTCTATCAAGGATGGTCAAAGTTCTTCTTTGTTCCTCTACCCAAAGTCTATGAACCCCTGGTAAGAATATTCTATGCAAATCTTCGCTCTAGTAAGCCTGATAGTTTGGAGTCCTTAGTGATAGGAAAGCGTATTATTCTTGATTGTGCCCTGTTCGATTGAATTTTTCAGTGTACGTGTTTTGGTTTTCCTATGCTTTTCAAAAATTCTTGGCCTGATGATTTAGAAATTTCCTTTGATCAAGCTAAAAAGTGCATTGCTAATTGTTCTTCCAATTCTCTTCCTAACCAGCTAGGTCATAGAGATTTGAGTTTCGAAACCCGTGTTCAAGCCCATATTATTGCTACAACTTTACTCCCTCGTAACGGTTCCTTTTCCACTTTCTCTCTAAGGGACACCTTTTTAGTCTATTGTCTTGTGACTAAACTCAAAATCAAGTTGTCCTCCTGGGTTATCAATTTTATGATTGAGAGTGCTGAAGATCCCACTGGTCTACCCTATGGCATGGCCATTACTCATATTCTGGAAGCCCAAATGTCACGACCCAAAATTCTAAGCCAACCGTGATAGCGCCTATCATAGAACTAGGCTAGCCAACCCTTACAGACTATCATAATGTTTCATAATTTCCCAAAACTAGCAGATTTAAAACAGCAAAATGAGATAAACAATTTATACATTTCCCCAAAACCTAGAGTCAACTGTCATGAGCATCTAAGACTGTAAATACAATGTACAATAAGGTGACTTGCTACTACAAAAGCCTGAAGTACAAAAGACAAAAACTATAAAGTGAGGAAAGGAAAGGAGGTGAGCTGGGGACGCTAAGCAGTTACCTCGATCCTCGAACAAACTCCAAGTGCATCAGAAACTCAACTAATGAGATGGTCTGGTACATGGATCTTCACACAGAGGTGCAGGGAGTAACGTGAGTACGCCAACTCAATAAGTAATCAAGGTAACTAAAAACTTGAGTGTAGTGACGAGCATTTATAAATCATGTAAATCCTTATAATAAGTAAATGTGGGAATAAGTAAATCAAGTCAGAAATATACATTTCTGAATATTTCATAAAACTCCAGTTTCAATTTAAAATCTCGTATAAAAATATTTGTCCAACATTATCATCAGAGGCTTAGTGTAAAGAAGAGTGAAAACAGTAGTTTCATAAAAATAGAGGCCCCTAGGGCACAGTATCACTCACAATAAAGCCCCTCGGGCAAGCCTCTCAGTCACTCGTGATCCCACTATTAGTATCTTATGCTCACACTAAACACTCGTATCCAACAAGTACCATGATTACACACAACTGCTGCAGCGAGCAGCCCGATCGATTACATGTGTATATATATATATATCTATACTGCTGCGGCATGCAGCCCGATCCATATAACATACGCTGCGGCGTGCAGGTCGATCCATATAATAGTCGACTGCGCCCACTTGGGGTGTACAGACTCCAGAGGGGCTCCAACAACCCAAGCGCTATATTTGTTGCGGCGTGTAGCCCGATCCAATATGTATAGTGTTGCGGCGCCCGATCCATATATAATATATATATATATATATATTATTGTGGCGTGCAGCCCGATCCATATATAATCTATATTGCTGCGGCGTGCAGCCCGACCCATATGTAATATACCCCATATATATATATATATATTGCTACGGCGTGCAGCCCGTCCCATAACTACCCTCACATACCCGCCGCTCGGCCTCACTCACTCATCCTCACAAGCCACTTGGGCAATTAATCTCAACTCACGGGACTCAGCCCAAAATACTTCTCAGAGTTTCAAAACAGTGTGATAACAGTAAAAATGACAACAAGTGGTAAACATGACTGAGTTCACAGATGTTCTATCAGGATAGTATGAGAATAGTGTAAAAATACCCCTGAGGGTCTAAACAGGTCGGCACGAGGCCCCAAACATGGCTCACAGCCCATAAGCAAATATAAACTTCTGAAATACAGGATGTCATAAGGTTTCAACTTGAATACACGGCTTAATAGTCGCTACGGGATGGACCAAATCACAATCCTTATCGGTGCACGCCCACACGCTCGTCACCTAGCATGTGTGTCACCTCATTTACCAGAACAATATCAAATACCGGGGTTTCATACCCTCAGGTTTAGAGTTATAATCGTTACTTACCTTAAAACAACCCAAAAGCTACTCTGCGATGCTCTTTCCCCTCGAATTGGCTCCCAAATGCTCTAAATCTAACCAGAACTAGATTAACGTCATCAATATATTCTAAAGGAACAAAACCCAATAAAATTTACATCACTAGAATCCTTATCCTCTCACGATTCTATACATACCAAGAACACCAAAATCGGACTATAATTACCCACTCAAATCATCAAAAGAAATTTCCAATTCTCATGCACCTAACCTCCCCAATTTTGGGTTTAAACCAAAAACATTTCCGATTTAATTACTTAGAAAACGACACAGAATCGAGTTATGAAGTCGAAAATCTTACCTCCAAGTGATTCCCTTTGATTTCCTTTTCAAACCCTCTCAAAGAGCTCCAAACCCGCTCAACAATGGAGGAAAAATAGACTAAATTTCGCAAAAATGGCCTTTTAAAACATTCTGCCCAGCACTAAATATTAACTCACTACGATCGCGGGACCACCCACGCGATCGCGAAGAAAAAACTTACTCCCTCCAAATTTTACCCATTGCGATCGCACCATTCCCCACGCGATTGTGAAGCTTCGACATCCTAACCTATGCGATCGCGTACCCATTCACGCGGTCGCGAATAACAATTGCAACAACCTCACGCGCCCCCTTTTTCTTCTACGCGATCGCACAAGAAACCACGCGACCGCGCTGCTCTGGCTGCCCAACCTATGCGATAGCAAACCTCATTACGCGATCACATAGAAAAAATATGTCTGCCTCAAACTTTAATCTACGCGATCGCGGATGAACTCACGCGATCGCAATGAACAAACCACTGCATCTAAAACACCAGAAAACCATCAATCTCCCAAAGAGCAAAAGTACCCATTTGAGCATCCGAAATACACCCGAGGCCCCCGAGACCTCAACCAAACCTACCAACATATCCCATAACATCACTCAAACTTAGTCGAGCCTTCGAACCACCAAAAACAACGCAAAAACACCAAAATCACATCAAATTCAAGCCTATGAACTTTGAAATTTCTAAATTCCACCAAAGATGTCGAAACCATTCAAAACACATCCGATTGACCTGAAAATTTGCACACATATCCAAAATGACATTACAAACCTGCTCCAACTCTTAGAATTCCATTCTGACCACGATAGCCTAATTTCCCTTGCCGACTGAAAATTGCCAAAAACTAACTTTTGCCAATTCAAGCCTAATTCTACACCGGACATCAAAACTTCATTCCAAACAGACTCCTAAATCCCAAATCACCTAACGAAGTTGTCCGAGCCATAAAAATTATATTCCGAGATCGTTTACCAATAAGTCAACTCCCAGCTGACTTTTTTTAACTATTAAGCTAATTGAAGAGACTAAGTGTCTCAGTTCTCACCACGACCACTCTGAACCCAAACCATCCGACCCAATACAACATAAATAGGATAAGCAACATACGATAACGAAGAAACGGGGGAAATGGGGCTAATCTCACGGATCGACCGGTCGGGTAGTTACATCCCCCCTCTTAAACAAATGTTCATCCTCAAACGGGTCTAGAAACATACCTGGAGTCTCGAATAAGTGAGGATATCTGCTCTGCATCTCCCGATCGGTCTCCCGGGTGGCATCCTCCACCGGCTGTCCTTTCCACTGAACCTTCACTGAAGCTATATCCTTATACATCAGCTTTCTGACCTAACGACCCAAAATAGCCACTGGCTCTACCTCATATAACATATCACCCTCGAGTTGAACCGTGTTGAAGTCCAAAACATGAGATGGGCCACCAACATACTTCCGGAGCATCGAAACATGGAACACCGGATGAATACTCGATAAGCTGGGAGGCAAGGCAAGTCTATAAGAAACCTCCCCAATCCTCTGAAGCACCTCAAATGGCCCAATGAACCAGCGACTCAGCTTTCCCCTTTTCCTGAATCTCATAACACCCTTCATGGGTGACACCTTCAGCAACACCTTCTCCCCAACCATGAAAGACACATCTCGGACCTTCTTGTCCGCATAACTCTTCTGCCTAGACTGCACTGCGCGAAGCCGCTCCTGAATCAACTTCACCTTGCCCAACGCATCCTGAACCAAGTATGTGCCCAATAGCCTAGCCTCGCCCGACTCGAACCAACCAACCGGAGATCTGCACCTTCTACCATATAAAGCCTCATACAAAGCCATCTGGATACTCGACTGATAACTATTATTATATGCAAACTCCGCGAGCGGCAGATACTGGTCCCATGAACCCCCAAAATCAATGACACAGGCACGCAACATATCCTCCAAAATATGAATAGTATGCTCCAACTGCCCGTCGGTCTGAGGATGAAACGTTGTGCTCAACTCGACCTGAGTACCTAACTCCCTCTGCACGGCCCTCCAAAACTGAGATGTGAACTGAGCACCTCTGTCAGATATGATAGAAACTGGAATCCCATGCAATCGGACAATCTTCCTGATATAAATCTCATCTAACCGCTCCGAATAATAAGTAGTACCAATAGGAATGAAGTGCGCGGACTTGATCAACTGATCCACGATAACCCATATAGCATCAAACCTCCTCGAAGTCCGTGGGAGCCCAACTACGAAGTCCATGGTGATTCTCTCCCACTTCCACTCCAGAATATCTGATCACTGAAGCAATCCACCTGGTCTCTAATGCTCATACTTGACCTGCTGATAGTTGAGACGCCGAGACACGAACTCAACAATATCCCTCTTCATCCGCCTCCACCAATAATGTTGTCTCAGATCCTTATACATCTTTGCGGCAGCCAGATGGATGGAATATTGCGAACTATGGGCCTCATCTAGAATCAAATCTCGAGGTCCATCCATATCGGGCACACAAATCTGGCCATGCATCCTCATGACCCCATCGTCACTAATAACCACATCTTTGGCATCACCGTGAGGGACCCTGTCCTGAAGAACGAGCAAGTGTGGATCATCATATTGGCGTGCTCTAATCTGATCATAAAGAGAAGACCTGGAGGCTACACAAGACAATACCCGCGGGGGCTCTGATAGATCCAATCTCACCAATTAACCCGCTAAATCCTGAACATCAAGTGCTAATGGTCGCTCTGCTACTGGAAGGTAGGCTAGACTCCACAAACTCTCTGCTTTGCGATGCAGGGCATCGGCCACTACATTGGCCTTCCCCGGATGATATAAAATAGTGAGGTCATAACCCTTGAGAAGCTCTAACCACCTCCTTTGGCGCAAATTTAGATCCTTCTGCTTAAACAGAAGCTGCAAACTACGGTGATCAGTGAAAATCTCACAATGCACTCTATATAAATAATGACGCCAAATCTTCAAGGCGTGGACAATAGCTTCTAGCTCAAGATCGTGCACTGGATAATTCTTCTTGTGTACCTTCAACTATCTGAACGCGTAGGCAATCACCCTAGTGTCCTACATCAAAACCGTTCCAAGGCTAACTCTCGAGGAATCACAGTAAACTGTATAAGAACCTGAACCCGTAGGCAAAACCAACAGCGGAGTTGTAGTCAAAGCTGACTTGAGCTTCTGAAAGCTCTCCTCACACTCTTCAGTCCACCTGAACTGAGCATCCATCTAGGTCAGTCTGGTCATAGGTGCTGCTATAGATTAAAATTCCTCTACGAAACGGCGGTAGTACCCTGCCAAGCCAAGGAAACTACAAATATCGGTGGTTGACAACGGTGTAGGCCAGCTCTCCACTGCCTCTATCTTCTTCGGATCAACCGGAGTACCCTCACTGGACACCACGTGCCCCAAGAACACTACTGAATCAAGCCACAACTCACACTTCAAAAATTTTGCATACAATCTCTTCTCCCTCAAGGTCTGAAGCACAACTCTCAAATGCTGCTCATGATCCTCCCGAGATTGGGAATACACCAAGATATCGTCAATAAACACGATGACAAAAAAATCCAGACAAGGCCGGAATACACTGTGCATCAAGTGCATAAAGGTTGCTGGGGCATTGGTCAGCCCGAATGACATAACCAGAAACTCATAATGACCATATTTAGTCTTGAAAGCAGTCTTCGGAATGTCTGGCTCCCGAATCTTCAACTGATGATAGCCAGAATGCAAGTCAATCTTGGAAAATACCCTGGCACCCTGCAACTGATCAAACAAGTCATCTATACGAGGCAAGGGATACCGGTTCTTCACCGTAACCCTGTTCAGCTGCCGATAACTGATACACATACGCATAGAACCATCATTTTTCTTCACAAACAACACCGGTGCACCCCAAGGTGACACGCTAGGCCGAATGAACCCCTTATCTAGGAGTTCTTGAAGTTGCTCCTTTAATTCCTTTAGCTTCGTTGGTGCCATACGAT
The DNA here is from genome assembly GCA_005239525.1 of Nicotiana knightiana. Lineage (NCBI taxonomy): Eukaryota > Viridiplantae > Streptophyta > Magnoliopsida > Solanales > Solanaceae > Nicotiana > Nicotiana knightiana. The sequence goes on along the minus strand of ML401379.1, from coordinate 107,498 downwards.
AAGGTGGAACAGAAATAGGCTGAGGGCCTGGCACCAGGTCAATACCAAAATCAATGTCCCTGTCAGGTGGCATGCCTGGCAAGTCTGCAGGAAACACGTCCGGAAAGTCACGGACCACGGGAACCGAATCAATAGTGGGAGTCTCACCACTGACATCTCTCACAAAAGCCAAATACGATAAACACCCCTTCTCAACCATACGCTGAGCCTTCAGGTAGGAAATCACCATGCTAGGCACATACTCAGAAGAACCTCTCCACTCAACCCTAGAACATCCTGGCATAGCTTAGGTCACGGTCTTAGCGTGACAATCAAGTATAGCATGACACAGAGATAACCAATCCATGCCCAATATCACATCAAAATCGACCATGCTGAGTAACAGTAGGTCTACTCGGTTCTCCAGACCCCTAATAGATTTCACACACGATCGATACACACTGTCCACAACAATAGTATCGCCCACCGGAGTCGACACATGAACAGACATAACTAAAGAAGCACGGGGCATATCCAGAAAATGGGCAAAATATGATGAAACATAGGAATATGTAGAACCAGGGTCAAATAAAGCCAAAGCATCTCGGTGACAGACTGAGACAATACATGCAATCACTGCATCGGAGGCCATAGCATCTGGCTTGGCTTGAAACGCATACATGCGGGCCTGACCTCCACCTGCTCGACCTCCCCCTCTAGGGCGCCTCTAGCTGACTGACTACCACCCCTGGCTGCCTGGGTGGGTGGTGAAATAACTGGAGCTGAAGTCGAAGGCTGGCTCCTCAGTTGAGATGGGCCTCCAAGAAGATGAGGACACTGCTTCCTCATATGCCCGAACTCTCCACACTCATAAAAACTCCCTAGAGCTGGAGACGAGGACTGAAAAGAACCCTTGGCACCAGAATAGCCACTAGGAGAACCATGCATGGAGGAACCCCGAACTGATGGTGCTCGAGCTGCACTCTGGGCTGGAAGGGCACCGAATGAAGAACGGCCTGGCTGAGAACTGCGGGGACCATGCCCCGAAGATGCACCAATATAGGCTGGGCGGTCTGACCGAGGAGGCCTGAACGAACGGCCTCTACCATGCTAAATATGCCCCCTGGAAGGAGCACCACTAGAACCATCCGATCCACGAGGCCTCTCGGCCTCCCTCTCTACCCGCTTCTGGTGGTGAACCGACTCAATATCTCGAGCAATATCAATAACATGCTCGAAGGTAGCCTCGGATACTCTCTCCCGAGTCATAAAAAGGCAGAGCTGATAAGTGAGGCCATCCACGAACCTCCTAATCCTCTCCCTATCGGTAGAGACCAACTCAGTGGCATGACGAGCCAACTCCGAAGACCGCATCTCATACTGCGTCACTAATAGCTCCCCGCAACTGCTCTAAATGCATGCGCTACTCCTCCCTGTGAGACTGGGGTACATACTTCTCCAAGAAGATAGTGGAGAACTGTTGCTAGGTGAGGGGTGCTGAACCAACAGGCCTACACCTCTCAAAAGACTCCCACCAAGCGAAAGCAGCACCTAGCAAATGACACCTCACTGGTCTCCAGAATCCCAGCAGTACGAAGCATCCACTGACACTTATCCAGAAAACCCTGGGCATCCTCCCCCTCAGCACCACTGAATGTCGGAGGCTGAAGTCTACTAAACCTCTCCAGCCTACGATGCTCGTCATCTGGCATAGCTGGGACCACGAAGTCCTGAACTGGAGCAACCGGCTGGGTTGGAACCGCCCCAGGTGTCTGGTGGCCCTGAGTAACCTGCTCAGGTGTCCGGGCAACTGGAGTCTGACAGCCTCCCCCGTCGTGAAAAGTAGCGGCAACTGCCTGATCAAGGGTGGAACATACCGTCAAGATCTGGTCCAAGGTCTCCTGAAGACCCGGAATAACAATAGGCACTGTCGGTTCCTGAGCCTGTCCCGCTAGAGCATCTGCGGCAGAAACCTGATCCTGAATAGTAGGGGGATCAACTGGTACTGCCCTGCTACCGCACGGGTTGTCCCCTATCTCTACCACGGCCTCGACCGCGGCCTCGACCCCTCGTTGGTCTAGCTAGTGGTTGATCACCCTGATTGATAGCACGAGTCCTCACCATCTATGAGAGAATGAAACAAAAGAAGTTTAGATTTCCATAATCAACAAAATGGCACGACAAAATTCAAGAAAAATGAGATTGTTCCTAAGGGTTCTGCAGCCTCTCGAAGATAAGTACAGACATCTCTGTACTGATCTGCAAGACTCTACTAAACTTGTTCATGACTGTTGAGTCCTATGTAACCTATGCTCTGATACCAACTTGTCACGCCCCCAAAATCCTAAGCCGGTCGTGATGGCGCCTATCATGGAACTAGGCTAGCCAGCCCTTACAGACTATTATAATGTTTCATAATTTCCCAAAACTAGCATATTTAAAATAGCAAAATGAGATAAATAATTTATAAATTTCCCAAAAATCTGGAGTTAACTGTCATGAGCATCTAAGACTGTAAATACAATGTACAATAAGGTGACTTGCTACTACAAAAGCCTGAAGTACAAAAGATAAAAACTATGAACTGAGGAAAGGAAAGGAGGTGAGTTGGGGATGCTGAGCAGCTACCTCAATCCTCGAACAAACTCTAAGCGCGTCCGAAAATCAACTAATGGGATGGTCTGGTACCTGGATCTGCACACAGAGGTGAAGGGAGTAACGTGACTATGCCAACTCAATAAGTAATCAAGGAAAATAAAAACTTGAGTGTAGTGACGAGCATTTATAAATCATGTAAATCCATATAATAAGTAACTGTACGAATAAATAAATCAAGTCAGAAATCTACATTTCCGAATATTTCATAAAACTCCAGTTTCCATTTAAAATTTCGTATAAAAACATTTGTCCAACATTATAGTCAGAGGATTAGTATAGAGAAGAGTGAAAACACTAGTTTCATAAAAATATAGACCCCTTGGGCACAGTATCACTCACAATAAATCCCCTCGGGCAAGCCTCTCAGTCACTCGTGACCCCGCTATCAGTATATCATGCTCACACTAAACACTCGTACCCAACAACTACCATGAATACACACAACTGCTGCGACGGGCAGCCCGATCTAATACATGTATATATATCTATATTGTTGCAGCGTGCAGCCCGATCCATATAACATACGATGCGGCGTGCAGGCCGATCCATATAATTATCGATTGCGCCCACTAAGGGTGTACAGACTCCGGAGGGGCTCCTACAGCCCAAGCGCTATATTTGTTGTGGCGTGCAGCCCGATCCAATATGTATATGGTTGCGGTGTGAAACTTGATCCATATATAATATATATATATATATATACATATATATATATTGTTGCGGCATGCAGCCCGATCCATATATAATCTATATTGCTGCGGCGTGTAGCCCAACCCATATGTAATATATAATATATATATTGTTGCGTCATGCAGCCCGTCCCATAACTATCCTAACATACTCGGCGCTCAGCCTCACTCAGTCGTCCTCACAAGCCACTCGAGCAATTCATCTCAACTCATAGGACTCAGCCCAAAATACTTCTCAGAGTTTCAAAACAGTGTGATAATAGTGAAAATGACAACAAGTGGAAAACATGACTGATTTCACAGATGTTCTATTAAGATAGTGTGAGAATAGTGTAAAAATACCCCCTGAGGTTCTAAACAGGGCGGCACGAGTCCCCAAACATGGCTCACAGCTCATAAACAAATATAAACTTCTGAAAATACAGGATGTCGTAAGGTTTCAACTCGAATACGCGGCTGAATCGTCGCCACGGGACGGACCAGGTCACAATCCCTATTGGTGCACGCCCACACGCTCGTCACCTAGCATGTGTGTCACCTCATTTACCAGAACAATATCAAATACCGGGGTTTTATAACCTCAGGTTTAGAGTTACAATCGTTACTTACCTCAAAACAACCCAAAAGCTACTCCGCGATGCTCTTTCCCCTCAAATTGGCTCCCAAATGCTTCGAATCTAACCAAAACCATATTAACGTCATCAATATACGCTAAAGGAACAAAACCCAATCAAAAACTATCAATTTAGACACAATTCCTGAAATTTAGCCAAACCTATAAAATTTACATCACTAGAATCCTCATCCTCCCACGATTCTATGCATACCAAGAACACAAAAATCGGATAAACAATTTCCCACTCAAATCATCAAAACAAATTTCCAACTCTCATGCGCCTAACCTCCCCAATTTTGGGTTTAAATCCAACAAATTTCCGGTTTAATTACTTAGAAAACAACATAGAATCGAGTTATGTAGTTGAAAATCTTACCTCCAAGTGATTCCCTTCAATTTCCTCTTCAACCCCTCTCAAAGAGCTCCAAACCCGCTCAGCAATGGAGGAAAAATAGACTAAATTTCGGAAAAATGGCCTTTTAAAACATTCTGCCCAGCACTAAATATTAACTCACTGCGAGCGCGGGACCACCCACGCGATCGTGAAGAAAAAACATACTTCCTCAAAATTTTACCCATTACGATTGCACCATTCCCCACGTGATCGCGATGCTTCAACTCCCTGACCTATGCGATCGCGTACCCATTCACGCGGTCGCGAAGAACAATTGCAACAACCTCACGTGCCCCTTTTTTCTTCTACGCGTTCGCACAAGGAACCACGCGACTGCACTGCTCTGGCTGCCCAACCTATGTGATCGCAAACATCATTACGCGATCGCACGAACAAATATGCCTACCTCAAACTTTACTCCACGCGATCGCGGATAAACTCACGCGGTCGCAATGAACAAACCACTGCTTCTAAAACACCAGAAAACCATCAATCTCCCAAAGACCAAAAGTGCCCGTTTGAGCATCCGAAATACATCCGAAGCCCCCGAGACCTCAAGCAAACCTACCAACATATCCCATAACATCACTCAAACTTAGTCGAGCCTTCGAAACACCAAAAACAACGCCAAAACACCAAAATCACATCAAATTCAAGCCTATGAACTTTGAAATTTCTAAATTCCACCAAAGATGCCGAAACCATTCAAAACACATCTGATTGACTTGAAAATTTGCACACATATCCAAAATGACATTACGAACCTTCTCCAACTCCCGAAATTCCATTCCGACCCCGATAGCCTAATTTCCCTTGTCGACCGGAAATCGCCAAAAACTAACTTTCGCCAATTCAAGCTTAATTCTACACCGGACATCAAAACTTCATCCCGAACACACTCCTAAGTCCCAAATCACCTAACGAATCTGTTCGATCCATAAATTCTATATTCCGAGATCATTTACCAATAAGTCAACTCTTAGTTGACTTTTTCAACTATTAAGCTAATTGAAGAGACTAAGTGTCCCAGTTCTCACCACGACCAATCCGAACCCGAACCAACTGACCCAACACAACATAAATAGGCTAAGAAACATACGATAAAGCAGAACTGGAGGAAACGGGGCTAATCTCACAGATCGACCGGCCAGGTCGTTACACCAAAATATTTCCATCTCTGAATATCCCTCCATCTTGGTTTCAAAATCCTATAATTTTAGAGCATTTGTGAGTATGGGGTATATGTGTATGAAGGTCTCATGGGTTAAAAAACAAGAGGGTGAAGTCAAGCCTGCTCATACCGATTCGAAATCCAAACCTTCTGCTTCCTATCCTAGCTAGAGTGATCTTGATATTTCTGAAAAACTCCATTCCATTGCCACTCAGCTATTTGATATCAAGGATCTTATCTCTGCCACTCAGTCTACTGTTAGTGACATTCATACCATCTCCAAAGATACAGGGTCTGATGTGTCCAAAATTCGAGTTGCAGATCTCATATTAAGGGAAAATGTTATCAAAGCATTCACGGAAATTCATGACAGGCTTGATGGAATGAGTATTCCATCCACTGCCAGCTTTGATCAAATGAAGGAGGAGATTTGCAATACCCTTAAATATTTTTTGCGCCATTAAAGTGGATGTTTAAGACAATTTTTTTATTTGTTCTAATGTTTTTGGACTGGGTGCCCAGTCGATGGATGATACTTTTGTTTTCTTTGCCTAACTATAACTCTGCGAACATTATTTTGCTATAAATCATGTTTTGGCTTGTATTCCCTCTTTGATGATGTCAAAAAGGGGAGAAAAGATATATGTAATAATACAGGTACAATACATAACAAGTTGACTAAAGTACAAGTGAGCACCTCGGCATATCTTGAGGGGGAGTCATGACATCATGGATCTTGCAGAAGCAGTCGACTACTAAAGCCTCTTACTGAGGGGGAGTAAGATACAGGGAAGTCAACTGGTGTTTATACATATATTATTTTGTCATCATTAAAAAGGGGGAGATTGTTAGAACTGATTTTAATGATAAAAATAATATATTTGTTTTATATGTAGGTACTCTTGAAGCTCGCTCAAAGTTGAAGGGACAAATCAGACAAGATTAATGATTGCATCCAAGATTGACATAATCAAAGAAGAATGACGGAATAGATTGAGGCTACATTGAAGGAATCAATCAATCAAAGATATCTAGGATCCGGAAGCAAATCAATCATGCGGCTGAATTTGGAAAGACCAAGATTCCAGGAAGTTATCCGGCGCCATCAATGGAAGTCTCCAGCGTCTCTCATCGCCATAGTCGTTGCGGAATATCCTTATTCTTGGAAAGAATCAATTTCTTTCCAAGGATCAAATCTCTTGGGTTGGCAAATCTCTTCAGAAATCAAGCCCCCTCCAAAGTATTTAAACTCATTCTTGTACCTTAGAAGATATACTTTGATCGAACCAATTACCCTCTCTTTGTTCTACTACATACAAATATTGTAGATCCTCTAGAACTGTTGTGAAGAAAGAGAGAAAACCACTGGTGAGGCATTATATCAAAGAGAAAAGAGTGTCACTGAAATTGAGACATTGGTGTAATCTACACCACACATTGTATACTCGAGAATTACGTTCACTGAAAGACAACACCCTTGCAACCCAAGGGGACTAGACTAGGATTCACATTGAATCCGAATAAGTATAAAATTTCGGTGTCTTTAATTTCTGCAATTTACTTCTATTTTTATTTCTGTTGCTTTATTATCTCGCTATCATAACTAGTCGACTACTTGCAAAACTAGTCAACTTATAAAGAATAAAATTAAAATAGTCAATTCACTCCCTCTTGCACTTTCACACAAGTCAACTAATATTGATAGTGCCACCAACCTCAATAGTGCTATGATGCGAGCCATGTGCAAAACATTCAAGATCAAGCACAGTAATTCCACTATGTACATACCGTAGATGATGGAGTTGTGGAATCCGACAATAAGAATATCAAGAAAATACTAAGGAGAATGGTGGACTACTACAAACAGTGGCAAGAAAAGTTGCCATTTACTTTTCTTGGATACCGCACTAAAGTTCAAACATCAACTGAGGCAACTCCCTATTTATTGGTTTATGGTACTGAAGTTATTACACCCGCCGAGGTTAAAATTCCTTCCCTGCGGATCATAGAGGAAACTGAGCTTAGTGATGCAGAATGGGTACAGAGTCGATATGATCAATTGGCTCTCATCGAAAAAAAAAAGGATGAATGTGGTGTATCACAACCAACTTTACCAGAACAGAATGGCAAAAGATTTCAATAAGAAGGTTAGACCAAGAAAATTCACACCGAGGAAACTAGTTTTGAAGTGAATCTCCCTCATCACGATGAGGCAAAGGGTAAATTCTCACATAACTGGCAAGGTCCTTACATGGTTCACCGAGTGCTGACAGAAGGAGAACTCGTACTAGCATAAATGAATGGAGAGATATGGTCAAAACCTTTTAATTCAGACGGTCATCAAAAGATATTATATCTAAGATTGTAATCGCACTTTCTTATTGATGTAACATGAACTACGCTTGACCTGATTCCCGTTTAAAAAGGGATACGTACGCATGCCTGTGGGTTCGGTCACATTATAATAAATTTTCATTACCCTCTGTGTTCAAATATTGGGGAAACTTTTGAATTTCATCGGATCCTATATTGTTATCGAAAGTGGTCTATCAAGAAATATATCAGGTTGATCTGTCGGAACTGGGGAAGAACTCGAATTCTAAAGGGGTTCCGCATAATATAATACAGGACAAGGACGTTGCAATGTCTCAAAATTTGTCAGTTTATGATTCAACAAAAATATCTATTTTATGCACTACTCACATATTTTAATAACTGGATTCTTTATGATTGACCAATTACAAAATGTATATTTTCAATACTAAATTTTGTAATAGCCAAATTCTACCCAGGCTAGCTCAAAGCAAAAAAAGTATAAGCTTAGAAAGCAAAGTCATAAGCAAGGGCGAAATAAGGGATCAAAAGCACGAACCAACCTTCTCCCCGTTTAAAATTTTTCTTTGAATGCAGGAAAGATGCAATATTATTAGGAGTGTTTGTAAAAGATATAAGACAAGACCGCTATCTTCACATAGATAGATGCTACCAAGCCTAAATGTGTCGAGCTAATAATCGCTTTCCTTTTTCCATGTACTTGAGGCTAGAATATATGGACTTTTTGAGTTGTGCAATGCATTCGGGAGTTGGAATAATAATTTGCATAACATGGTATTTTTGTGGTCCACTATGCGAGTGCAAAACCACTCCGCAGATTGTAGATCTGCCTCAAAGTGCAACAGAAGCAAAGCCAATTTTGGAAGTCATTATGCTGTCTATTATGCGATCGCATAATCATTTCGCAGGTCGTACTTCCATCGCAGAATTCAATATGAAAAATTTCGGAGGGTGATTCCACGGTCCATTTTGCGGCCGTATAATTGTTCTGCGAATCACATACATGCCGCAGACCTAAGCCGGGCGAGTTTTGGAGGATGATTTTGTGGTCCCCTATATGGACCGCATACCTGTTCTGCGGTACACTCTTCGACCATAGAGTTGAGTTCGGGGGGTCCATTTTGTGATTTTATAACCCGACCCTATTTCTTACAAAATGAATTTGGGGTTATTTTGGCTGGTTTCAATAGCTGTTTTAGAGAGAGAGGAGCGGTTTAGAGAGGGATCAATAATCTCCCACCATCCTACTAATCATCCCTTTCTCAAGCCTTGGAATTCAACAAGGAAAGCTCTCAAGGTCTCCTTCTAAGAGGTAAGGATCTACTCTCCAGCTCTCAACTTTGGAATTGGGCTAAACATGGGTAATTAGAGACATGAATCTGGGGTTGGAAGCTAGCCATTATGCATGCATGTGCTAAAAATGATGGTATGGGAATTGTTGAACTGAATTGGGTGAAATATAGACTAGGGAATTAGTTGTGAGATGAAGGATTCCAATCCTAGGGCCTTGTAGTATAATTTGCACACTTAGTGCTTGATGAAATGCCTAGGTGAGCAGAACCCATGAATCTTTTCCTAATTATGATTCAATTTTGTTAATTCTCTAAATAGATTGAAGTTTCTAGAATTTCGGAATGTTGTAGTAGTTTAAGGAAGGCTCAAGAGAGGTATGTTGGCTAAACTTTTCTTGTAGAGTCGAATTCCATGATATTCTCGTAAGTTTTTTAAGTGTGACTGGCCCAAGTTCTTATTTCCTATGTTCGAGTCATTCCTAATAAATTTTATTATTCCAAATAAGTTTTATGTCGAAAGATATATACTCAAAATCTGATCCAAATGCCCCTATCATATTATGTTCTCCTTCTAGAATGTGTTCAAGTATGACCAATATATCAAAATGTTATGATTTAAAATCATGTTTCAAATGCAAGTATAATATGCCTAATTTTGGAATAAAAACTCAACGTGCTTAAGACTCATATTGCTCATATACATATCTAAAATCATGATTATAAATCCTATTATTGTTGATAATCCATAATGATGCTTGAAAGTGAAAGGACTGAGCATGAAATATAAAATACGGTCGACATGCCAAGAACAAAATTACACTTGTGGCAAATAGTGCCAATGAAATGAAAAAATGTGTGAAAGATTATGAAATAAGTTGTAGCTCCTTTATACAAAAATTATTTTTTGGGGGAATATTTTTAGTCACCGAGGAAGGGTAGGTTGAAACAACCTAACCCCGAAACTACACGTGCCGGTTCAGGAGTGATTGAGGGGTAAATCCCCGTACTAATGTGTTGAGATTATTCCCCTTAACTGGGATGAGATGATTGCTAGCGGAATGTGATGTCGACCCACACGGCATTGTGGTGACACGTGTTGATACCCAATTTTGTCTCAACCTATTTTAAAATTTGCATATATACCTTCAAAATCACTCTTTATAATAACTGGTATTTTTTCGTAATTTTTCATATTTTTATTAAATTCTTTTCTAATTTATTCAGTATTTCTATATTCAATAATTATTCATAAATTGTATTATAAATAACTTCAAAATATTTACCATCTCAATATATCATTTTTAATCCTATTAGGATTTGATTATTTCACAAATTAGTCAATTTGGCATTATTTGGCCATAATTACAATAATTTTGCAATCATGGCCTAATTTTACATTTTATACCATTTCAATCAATAATTATTCATTTTATATTTTCTATATTAATTAATTACCTCAATCCACCTATTTAAGCTTAATTTAATTTTATGCAATTATTAGTTATTTCTATTAATTATTTATCTATTTAATCGGGTATTTAACAATTAGCCCCTCCATATTTAAATTATAGTCCAATTTTAATTCAATTTCAGCCTATTGAAACCAGCCCAATTACATAACCCATTACCCAAGCCCAATCCCTATCTTACCCGACCCAATTCCCCTATGCAATCTGAGTCGTTGATTATTTCAAATCAACGGTCCAGATCTCCCCCTTCCTAATTTAACTCCTAATGACTACACCCCCCCCATTCATTTCCCCGGTTCCCATTCTCTCTCAACTGTCTCTCTATCTTCCTCTCTCTATCTTTGGTTCTCTCTGGAACCTTCCACCTTCCATCTTCTCCGGCCATGTCTTTCGCCAGAAATCATGACCTCTCATCACTCATGACCTATATCTTACCCAATGCCGGTTTGACACTGCCCTGAGGCCCTCAAGTGAACTTGGAGCGGTTCAACTCCTACTTATGGTCCTTCACGCCATTTTTCGGCTACCCATGGCCGTCCGAGTAAGGTTCTTACACTTTCCGATGGAAACCGGTAAAACCTTAAGCTTTTCTCTCCTCTTTGGGTTCTCTCTTCGAAACCCTAAATTCTAAAACCTCAGATCTTTCTAGATCTGTAACAGATCTATACATATTTCAAGTAGTTTTGATGTTTTCTTTAAGGGTTTTCCAATTTTTCATAAAACAATTTTTGTTTTCCAACTAAGGTTTCTAAAAAACCTTTCTGCAAAAACGATTTCTTCAAGTTTAAGGGTTCTTTTGAGATTCTTCTCGTATTTTTAAACGGTTTCTATTAAAATCTCTTTTTCATAGTTTATTATGTTAAAACTTTAGTTTTGACATTGTATTATAATCTTAGGTTTGCCTTTATTGATCTACTCTTTTGATTTGTATATGTGTTTGTCTCTTATGAATACGTCCTGAGTTTTCTATGATTTTTATCCTATTTTTGCTCATTAGGGTTCTTGATTTTTGCTTCTTCTGCTTATGTTGTAGTTTCTCTATTTAATCCCTCTAGTTGTTACTGTTTTGTTTAGATGAATCTCTAATCCTATGTGATTTCTTGCTGGTACAGTCATTAGGGTTTCTGACTTTTTAATTCTCCATGTTATATCATGTTCGTTTGTTAATCCCTTTATTCATTTACTATGTGCTATATTGAATCCCTGATTCTATGTGATTTTTACTTGAATCTCCGTTTTTCCTGTCCTATTGTGTGTTTACTTCATGTACTCACAAGAATCAGCATTACTCCTGTTAAAACCCTTAATTTCCTGTAACTGAACTTCTCATTGATCTTTTGTGATGATTTCCTTACTGATTTACAACCTTTAAGTTATTTCCTTGCCTTATTTTGCTCAACTATGCTGTCACGTGGAGTCTTATATTATTTCCTTAATTGAAATATTCTGAACCTAGCCTCAATTGCATGTCCGATACTTGTACTATGCTAAGTTATTTCCTTATATGATATATGCAGTCACATATGGGAACTTTCCTTATTTGTTATTTGCCACTAACCGTTTGAACGTAACGCCTTCCATTAAGGGATACCTATACTAATTTTGCATTGATTGATACTCAGTCCCTTAATTAAGGGTTAACTTTGATTCCTACCTTGTTTACCATCTGTTTTCAAACTATATATATATATATACACTACTCTTTCATTAAGAAAAATAGAACAACTAATATGTTCAACTCTCTCTCTCACAACTAAACCTTACTCTCTCTTCTGTGCTACTTGCTACTATCCTAAGTTAGCCGGCTGCATGCCAAGGCTAACTATCGTGCATCTCTTACTTCCTGCTTTGTGTTTCTGCTTTTTTCACTCCACTGGTATGTTCTAATTCAGATTTCAGTCCTCAAACCAACATGTTTCTATTATTGTTGCAATTTATTTTGTTTCTAATCTTCTTCTACTTACTATTTTGTTGTTCAACATGTAACTAAGAACCTGAATCCCCTCTACCTTTTAAGTTATACTCTATTTGTCATAACCAGCATGTCTTTATGTACTTGATACATGTTCTATGTGAATCTTCATGCCTATGTTTGGTACATTAGTTTGATTAGGGAAAATCCTATTGTCTTGAACTATTTGGTCCTGTTATGTTAGTATAATCTTATACCCTACTGTATCCCCCAATCCCCTGAATCCTTAGGAGCTTCTGATTGCATGCCTATATGTGTTTCTGCCTGCTACATACTTACCCTTACTTGCTTTGTATTTGTCCCTCAAATCCCATTACCCCTTCTTGTGATTGTTGGACTATTCATGGTCCTTTGTGTGATGTTGAACTTGGTGTTCCTGCTCTTTTGGTGGTTAAGCTTCTTTGTTATAAAACTATTCCAATCAACTTTCCCTCTTCAAAACTATTTTCTCACTTACCCTTTTCAAAATTGTTTTCTTACTTAACCTTTTCAAAACTATGTCAAGCACTCTCACATATACTCTTAGAAGTCTAAATTCTGCTCCCCTCTGTGTGAGCATTGCCTTGGGACCCTTGAGCTCCCTCTGAACTTTGACACACAGAGGCTGGCCATTCTACACTGCACTTACTTTATTTTGGCTATGAAATCTGGGTGTGAGCACCGCCCAGGAGCCCTTGAGGTCATTAGTGAACTCTGGCACACCTGGATTATGAGAAGGCTGTGAAATAATACTTGGCATTGAGGATCTGGAGACTTGAGCCCAGTATGAAGGCTCCCTATAGTTAACTTCTCATTTTCTTATTTTTAGTTCCTATTCAATGGTCTGTAATAATTAATTGTAACCAACTCTGGGGTCGGATAATGAAATTGGGTGGGTGATATGCATGATGTAGTATAATTAAGGGTAGAGACCATATTTCTAGGTTTATTTCCTCTATGCGCAATAGCAGCTATGTTTAGGTACAATATGCCATACATTAGATATCATGCTACTGAGGCTCATATATACTGATTTCCTTTCAGCATGTTATCATTCATTGCCCTCACCTAGAGATCCTGCCTATAGGACAAATTATTAAGTAAATTTCTATTATGTGATTCTGCTCATATAAACATGTTCTGAAACATCATTAGAAGTCCGATCCTAGGATAAATAATGTTAACTGCAATCATGTCTCACCATGCCTACGCACTTAGAGATCCTATTTCTAGGTAAACAACATTAAAAAATATATCACATATGTTATTCCTGAAATTGTGCATAATGTTGTGATTCAATGTGCATTTAGAAATCATGTTTAAGTTATTATGCATCATGTTGCATTAGACATCCTACTATAGGATCGTACTCATTTAACTGCACTTAGTCTAAATACAGATGTCTAAAACAATCCCCTGTTCTAAACAACTGGTGATGAATCCTTGCACATCTTCAACACCTAGAATTGCATGTTATCCTACACCTAGGCAAGCCTTAGGTAATCAACTTAAAAAATAAAATCAGAACTATCTTTATGATCATGTTTAACTGTCAGCATGCTTAAAACCAGTAGGCAAGTCTGATTAAGACTTTCTCTCTGAGTTATGCAATAAATCTATCTTTGCGTTATCACCCAGATACCATGTTTTAGGATTCTGAATTAATATGGACCTTAGTTGTGTATGAGACATGTTGTTTATGTGTACTGCGTGTGGAGGAATACTTGAGACTTTATCTGCTTTTCATGCTTTCTCTTTATCTGCAGTCCTACTTATTTTGTTATCTGTCGCCCTAGAATTTTTACCTTTAAAACTTGAGGGTCTGCCTAGCACCTCCCTTTAGGATAGGAGTCCTAATTTCCTCCGGGACTGATAGGAAGGGATGGGTAATAGCATGCAATAGAGGACGATACCAACACTCATTTTTAATAACCTTACGGGGTGGGAAGGGTAGATATGGATATGATGACCGGTGCGCTAATACCACGTGTACCCCTCTTCGATGAGTGATTACCGGGTATTGCATTGATGTGATCCATATATTATAAACCTAGGATACCCTTTATATGCTTAGATCGTAACCCTTTCGAAATCTAACCTTCTTTACTATTTTCAAACATTTGCATGATTAAGACTTAAATCCCCTCTTATTTTGAGCCTTTACTTGTTATCTGCTAATTGTACAAATTCACAGAAACCATTTGGCCGGAAACCACACTTGTGGATCCTGAGAGGTGCCTAACACCTTCCCATTAGGATATATTCAAGCCCTTACCCAATCTCTAGTTAGCAACATAGTTGTAGTTGAACCCCTTAGGTGCCCTAACGCACCGTTAAAATCATTAGGTGGCGACTCTTCAAAATATGCAAACCCCTTTCCCAAAAGGAACGAGTTGTCTCAACCAATGTCATAAACCCCTTTCAACCGGCCCCGAAAGGAGCGCTTGGGGGAAAAGGGTGCACGACAGCATGGCGACTCTACTGGGGATATCCAGGCTTTTACCATTTCAAAGTGTTTCGTGAATTTGTGCCTTTATTTTTTTACCTGCACCCTTTCATATTCCCTTTACATGCAATTAATTTTTTACTTCAGGTATTTACTTTTCTTCAAAGACGAAACTGACATGTCTCTTTGTTTTCTTTTATAACTTCTTTAAATCATTACTGTTGTTTTTACCGCTTTCTTTAACGTGCAAATACGTGACAACCTGTTTTAATACTTATTATTGCATAATCATGCTCAACATTGATACTCCACTCATGCCAAACAAAATACTATAGCAATGCTTGATGAGTGGTTGCGCTCTTCCTATATCATTACCCACTAAATTCGGAAAGGCTTATTTGCGGTAAAACTAGTCGATCAGTGGTGCAGTCGACGGTTCCGTGCCTTTCCCCTTGAGGTGTCCACTCAAGGGTACCGGTCTAAAACCTCATAGAAACCTTACTCTATCGCACTGCTGCATGCATCATGGTCAAACCTAGTCAAGCTAAAGTGTCGTCCGCACGATAGCTTTTAAGATAGCCTTATCCAAGTCCACCGGGTTTCCCTAAACCCAAATGGATACCCTCACATTCTGTGCATTTATTTGGAGAACTAAATGCCTCCTACTAATTATTGATGATAAATTGTCGAGTCCGGTGGGGGTAAGGGCCTAACCTTATTTGCTTTGTAGAAAAATGAGGCACGAAGTCCCCAGATTCGGCATGGTCTCCAATATCCACCCAAGACTGTTGAGTAGGTGGGAGGATCTTCACTCTAGCAACAAAGCTATTGTCAGGAAACACTTGGGTAACCTACCATATCTCCTGTAAATCCATCCTAAAAAAATGATAATAGAGGCTGCTACCTTGTCCTGGGATCGTGAAAGTTACGTGTTCCGCATTGGGAACGTTGAAATGACGCCTTTGATAGAAGAGATAGGAGTGCTGGCTAACCTGGTATGGGAAACTCCAGGGTTGTTGATGCCTGAAAACCACACAGGCAAATGTTTCCTCAAAATGATGGGCCTGAGAAAGGACGCAGAATTGATATGTTTGGAGGATTCGTACATTCCTTTTGACTATTTGTACAAAAGGTATGGGTACAGCAAATCATACCGTACCTACCATGACGAGTTTGATATCACCTCTCTGGGATCGTCCATCACCGAGTGTTCGTTTTTATGGTTTGTTTTTTGGGTTTGATCGTGTTCCCGATGAAGAAGGAAAGGATCCATACCAGGCTAGCCATGGTGACTAAGACCATAATGGAAGGGGTAGATGGGCAAGACTTCAGCATTGTGCCCATGATCGTTGCAGACATATATCGGGCCTTAGAAGGTATCAACAAGAAGCAAAGTATTTCGAAGGTTGCAATTTATTACTTCAACTCTGGCTCATGGAACATCTCCAAATAGGCGAATACCGATAATACATTCACCACAGAATGTGGGATGACCACATCGCTTTCCATCACCCAAAGCGAATGAATTATATCCCCGACATGTTCGCTCAGCCTGAAAATGGCGAGGGATAGGTTAAGCTTTTTGATAACTTGACTGAAGAGCAGGTTCAATGAATGTTTGAATGGTTTCTGACGGATGAGTTCATCATTCGATCCCGAGACGCATCATTTCTGATACTGATTGGTCTAAGGGGGATATACCCTTACGTCCCTCTTCGAGTTATGAGGAAAGCATGAAGGAAGAAAGTCATCCCTAGGGTCGAGAAGATGAGCCATCTTCGAGCTGACTTTCAAAATAATGACATTCCTCACAAGTGCCAAGATCAGCACCTGTGGCACTGCAAGATTATACTTGAGAAAGACACCATCGAGCCATACAGATATCATGCCGGTTGTACCCCTTTCTATCTTGGTTGGTTAGTAGAGGATTTGGGTGGCCAGAGAAAGCTGGGGTACGTCCAAGGTCACAGGGTTATAGATGAAAGGGCCGAGGCACAAGTCAAATACAACCAACTGCGCAAAAGGATCTAGGAATATGAAGATGACCACCACAAGATACATGAGTCCAAGAAGAAACTGATCGAGGAATGGAAAGACATGGCTATCAACGCCAACAAGAGGCTGGGGTACTTGGAACGAGGTATAGTCGAGCTAGAAGAAAAGTTCATCAAAAGAGTCGAAGATTGTCAGAAGGCTGAGGGAGCTGCAGGGGGATACCTAGCCAGAACCTACCTGTTGCTGGGACTTCGCGAGCTGGGAAAACTGTACAAGGAAAGCAAGAATGCCGAGTCTGGGGAAGGTCCTTCTGGGACCAAGTAGATAGGAGTGTCTTTATTTTTCTATCAATTTAATAAGGCCAATGGCCATTAGTGACTTTTATTTTTTGTCTATCGTTTTGGGATTTCGTCTATTTTTTCTTATCAATAAAATGAGGCAGTTAGTATTTTAAGTTCTCCATATCAATTTGTCGCTAGGCCTACCTCGAGCACAAAGAGGTTCCCCACTTAGGACGCGCTTTACATTTACACATTATGTGTTTAAATACCGCAATATTCTTTTCATAATCCTCACTGACTTGGTTACCTTTTGTTTTTATTTTTTTTTCTTATTCCCCTCCCCAAAGGTTAGTTCGGCATTCTGGCATCATCAGTCTATCGCACAAGATCCAAGGACCCTCCACCTACTCCTCCTCCTAGTCCTCCTAAGGGCAAAGACAAAGGCAAAAGTAAGATGAAAGTGTCCTGCAGCACCAGAAAGGAGAATATGATTGAACGGGTAGAGGCCACTGATGGCTGAGGTATTCAGGTCCTGCATGAAAACATGTTGCCACTTGAACAGAAATTGCTGAAGTTTCAGGAAGAACTCGATCAAGTCCAGAATCTGGCCAACTTGTCATTTTCCCTCAACGTCCCCGACGTCAACCTCCCAAATGCTCAAAACCCCGCACCTCCACAAAATATCCCAAGACAGCAAAATCATCCCGCACCTCACCATCACATCACTCCCCCAAAGAACCAAACTCTCCCGACGCAATGCAATGTTTGCCACACCTCAAATAACACTCCACTACTCATCCCAGAACCTCAAAACCCCACAAATAACAATTTCCACACCTATAACAATCCCATCTATATGGAAACTGTGACCCACTCCACTTCGCCTATATCACAGGCATTTGAGTCTAACGGAAAGGACTTACTTATCAGGAACCTGGCCGAGGAGCTTAAGAAACTGACCATCCGAGTCCAGGGTGTTGAAGGAACCAAGGGAATTGAAGGATTGAATTATGAAGACCTTTGTATCCAACTTGATGTCGAACTGCCCGAGGGGTACAAACCTCCAAAGTTCGAAATATTTGATGGTACTGGTGATCCGAGAGTCCATCTGAGGACCTATTGCAACAAATTTGTTGGGGTTGGGAAGGATGAAAGAATCCGCATGAAGTTGTTCATGAGGATTTTGAAGGGAGACGCACTATCTTGGTACATCAGCCAAGACCCCAAGAAATGGTCAAACTAGGAAAGCATGGCGTCTGATTTTATGGACAGGTTTAGATTCAACACATAGAATGCACCAGATGTGTTCTACATTCAAAATTTGAAGAAGAGACCCACAGAAACCTTTCGCGAGTATGCTACTCGCTGGAGTTCTTAAGCCGCTAAAGTCAGACCTACTCTAGAGGAAGAGCAGATGAACAAGTTCTTTGTCCGGGCTCAGGACCCGCAGTATTATGAACGATTAATGATGGTTGAAGGCCACAAGTTCTCCAACATCATCAAATTGGGTGAGCGGATTGAAGAAGTATTAAAAGTGGTATGGTTACAAATTTTGAAGCCTTGCAAGCCACTAACAAGGCTTTACAGTCCGGTGGTGTTTCTAAGAAGAGAGACGTGGGAGCTGAAATGATTGCACAAAGAGACAAGTCCCACTCAAATACCAAACTTATCCAACACGTCCACTCAAATACCAGCCAACCCTGAACTACCAAGCTCCACCACCTTCCTACCAAGCACCTCACCGAACTACCAAACTCCACCGCCCATATATCAACCTGCTTTGCCCATGTACTCACAACCCGCTCCCGTTTACCACACTTATAATTCCCCAGCCATCCCATTACCAATCACCCTCTGCATGCCAAAACTTCCCTAGACCTTGTCCAAATTTTGATCGCCGCCCTCTGAAGAAATACACCGCCATAGCCGAGCCCATTGACCAGCTGTATGAGAAGCTCAAAGTTGCTGGTTATGTCACACCAATCCCTGCTGCCACCCCTGAGAACCCTTCTCAGTGGGTTAACCTAAACAAATCGTGTGCATACCATTCCGGCACGAAAGGACACACAATCGAAGAATGCCGCTCTTTGAAGGACAAAATACAATCTCTCATTGACAACAAGAATATTATGGAAAAAAAACCGCTCCAAACGTCCGCGACAATCCTTTTCCAGACCATAAGGGTAGAGGTATCCATATGATTGAAATAGAAGATGATTGGGATCCTGAGGGATCAATCGGGTTGATTGGAGAAGGCGATGACCCAAAGAAACCTGCAGTCACTCTCAAACCGATCATGGTCCAAATTCAACCAGCTGAGGATGATGAGGTGAATATGTCTATACCACTTGAGTTTGAAGCAGCGCCACCTGCAAAGTCACCAGTGCCAATTGAAGTGTCGCACCCCCCTTTTTTCCTCGTGGAATATCGGGTTTATGACATTGGTTGGGACAACTCTTTCCTTTGGGAAAAGGGTTTGCATATTTTGAATAGTCGTCATCTAATGATTTTAACGATGCGTTAGGGCACCTAAAGGTTCAATTATAACTACGTTTCTAACCACAGATTTGGGTAAGGGCTTGAAATTATCCTAAGGGAAAGGTGTTAGGCACCCCTCAGGATCCACAAGTGTGGTTCCTAGCCAAATGGTTTCGTGAATTTTTACAACTAGCAAATAACAAGTAAGGCTCAAATAAGAGGGGATTTATGTTTTAAACATGTAGATGTTTAGAAAAATAGTAAAGAATATTAGCTTTTGAAAAGGAATTACGAGCTAGCATATAAAGGTGTCCTAGGTTACTAATATGGATCCCATCAATGCAATACCCGGTAATCACTCATCAAAGAGGGGCTACACGTGGTATTAGCGCACTGGTCATCATATCCATATTCTACCCTTCCCACCCCGTAAGGTTATTATAAGGAGTGTTGGTCTCGACCTCTATTACATGCTGTTACTCGTCCCTTCCTATAAGTCCCAGAGGAAATTAGGACTTCTATCCTAAAAGTAAAGCATATAAAATAGATAAAGGCTCAAATATTCCTCCACACACAATACACATAAGCAGCATGTCTCATACACAATTAAGGTCCATATTAATTCAGAATCCTAAAACATGGTATCTAGGTGATAGACAGATTATTGCATAACTTAGAGAGGAAGTCCTAATCAGGCTTGCCTACTGGTTTTACGCATCCTGGCAGTTAAACATGATCACAAAGGCAGTTCTGATTTTATGTTTTTTAAGTTAATTACCTAAGGCTTGCCTAATTGTTGGATAACATGAAACAGTTATTCAGATTGGTTAATGACTCTAAGTTGTTTTAGCTAATAACATGCGATTCTAGGTGTGAAGATGTACAAAGACTAATTACCAGTTGCTGAGAACAAGAGATTGTTCTGTGTTTAGACTAAATACAGTTAAATAGATACGATCCTATAGCATGATATCTAATGCAGCATGATGCGTGATAACTTAAACAGGATTTCTAAATGCACATAGAATCATAGCATTATGCACAGTTTCAGGAATAGCATAGGTGACAGATTTTAATGGTTATTCACCTAGAACAAGATATCCACGTGTATGGCATGTTGAGTCATGATTACAGCTTATTTATCCTAAGACAGTACTTCTAGTAAAATTTCATAACATAGGCAGAATCGCGTAATAGCAAATTATTTTATTGTAATTGTTTATCCTACAGGCAGGATTTCTAAGCGTTGAGATGAGATGTTGAATACACATAAATCCTAAGTAGCATGATATCTAATGCATGGCATGGTGTTCCTAAACATGGATGTTATTGCGCATATAGAGATAATAAACCTATAAAACATGGTCTCTAGCCTTAATTATACTACAACATGCATATCACCTACCCATTTTTCACTATCCGGCCCTAGAGTTGTTTACAAATAATTATTACAGGTCATTGAATACGAATTACACAACTGAAATAGAAGGAAAATAAGAATTTAACTATAGGGAGCCTACAGAATAGGCTCAAGTCTCCAAGTCCTCAATGCCAGGTATTATTTCACAACCTTCTCATAATCCGGGTGTGTCAGAGTATCCTAAGGGCCTCAAGGGCTCCCGGGCAGTGCTCACACCCATATTTCATAGCCAAAAGAGTAAGTGCAGTGTGGAATGGACAGCCTCTATGTGTCAAATTTCAGAGGGAGCTCAAGGGTCCCAAGGCAATGCTCGAACAGAAGGGGCAGAACCTAGACTTCTAAGAGTATATGTGAGAGTGCTTTTTATTTTTAAAAGGGTTTAAGTAAGAAAACAATTTTGAGAAAGGGTAAGTAAGAAAATAGTTTTGAAGAGGGAAACTTGATTGGAATAAAAGCTCAACATCACACAAAGGACCAGGGATAGTTCAACAATCACAAACAGGGGTAGTGGGATTTGAGGGACAAATACAGCGCATGTGAGAGCAAACATGTAGCAGGCACACACACATATAGGCATACTATCAGAAGCTCCTAAGGGTCCAGAGGATTAGGGGTACAGTAAAGTATTAGGTTAGATTAACACCAAAACAACTAAGACCATGATTAAACTAATGTACTAGTCATGGGTATGGAGATTCACGTAAGAAAGCAGGTGTTAAGTATACAGAAACATGCTGGTCATAAACAAGTAAGGCCTATCAGAGTTAAATAAGGGGAAGGCATCAATTATAAACTGATTTTACCATAATAAGCATAGTAAAAGCATGTGGCATGTAATAAAGACCAAGTACAGAATATTTCAAGTAAGGAAAATATAAATTGAGTGTGTTTACATGGTAAAAATATAAATTAGTTCTGAAAATTAGTCAAAGAATCACGGATAGGACTAAAATCACGAGGAATCAGTACTAATTGAGGAAGGTACCACACAAATAAGGAAACAATTCGAAATCAGTACAGAATTACAAGAGACATACACAAAAGCATAGCTTCAAAGAAAAATGTCACAGCTTTACGAAGAGATGCACTGAATCAATAGAGTATTAGGTAAACAATCACTAATCGAATAATCAGACTTACTAAGCAACAAATAGCACTAAAATCAGAGAAACCCTAAGTAAGACATCATACAAAAACAGTAGGAGGTTGAAAACCCTAACAACAAAATTACAGAGAAAATCCAGAAGATCATGCAGATTAGCAAACATAGCAAACAAGATGAACTCAAACCCTAAAATTGGGGTTTCACCAGAAAAATTAAAGTAAAAGAGGAGACTCAAGCAACGCGTTTAAAATCATACTGGGAATCATACATTAGTACTAAAAATCAGAAGATAAAGTGTTTTTGAAAGGGGTTAAGAAACCCTAGTTCTTTAAAAATGAAGAATCGTTGAAAAACAAAGAGGTATTAAAGAGAAAACAGGTGAAAACCTTAGAATAGACATAGATCTGTCACGGATCTAGGAAGATCGGAAGATCTTAAAGCTAGGGTTTCCAGAGAGAAACCCAAAAGAGAAGAAAGCTTAAAATCACCGGCGTTTAGCCGGAAAATGCAAGAATCTTACTCGAAAGGCCATGGGAGGCCGAAAAACATGGCATGAGATTGTAAGAGGTGAGTGAACCGTCTCTGGTTCACCTTAGATCCTCCACCGGTGACACAAGCATGAAAGACGGAGCCATGGGGTTGATGAGAGGTGGAAACTCCATCGTTTCCCACGGTGGGTGGTCAGAGAAGGAGAGACAGACCTCAGGGTGGAGCTTCTAAGAGAGAGAGATGAGAGAACATAGAGACGGCTGGGTGAGAAATGAGAGGGGGAAATGAGACGGGGGAGGGTAGTCACCTAGGTTTAATTAAGGAATGTGGAATCTGAACTGTTGATTTGAATTAATCTATGGTTCTGATTGATAGATGCTTGGGCCGGGTAGTTTTAAAGACTGGGCTGGGTTATTGGGTCAATTAGTTGGATTAGGGGTCAGATTAAATTAGGGCTAGAATGTAAATGAAAAATGGCTAGCTGTTAAATACTCAATTAATTAAAATAATTTATAAAAAAAACTGATAATTATAAATTAAAAAAAAATGAAATTGATGCTTAACAAATTAAATTAAATTATTAATCAGTATTTAAAAATATATCATTAGGCTATAATTGCAAAGTTATTTCAATTATAGCCAAATAGTGTCAATTTGGCTAATTGTGAAATAATTTAATCTTAATAGGACCAAAAATAATGTATTAAGTCAAGAAATGTCTCTGAAATAATTTGTAATGCAACTTATAATTAATTATTAGAAAATTAAAATAATGGATAAATTAAAATAAATTAATAAAAAATGTGAGAAATTATAGAAAAATACCAATTGTTATGAAAACCTATTTTTGAAGGAGTATATGCAAATTAAAAAAATAATTTGAAAAAAAATTAGGTATCAACAGTTGCCCCTCTTTACCCGGGAAGGATGAAAGAGTTTTTGGGTAAAGATACGATGACCAATTTTGACCGAACGAAAAAGGTTTGAGGAGATTTAGGCCGCATGTAGTTCAGGAATCATCAGCGAAGTATACCGATGAAGTTTTACAAGAACGGACGCAAAGTATAGGGTTAGGTGCACAAACGGCTTACGGAGTGGTTAGGAGAACTGAAGCGGAACCGCTCCTGCCGGATGGCAGTTTGCTCGTCGGATTACCTGCAAATAAAGAATACGAGCATATATTATGCGTAATTTAAACATGATGTAAATTATCGTTGGACCATGAATGATGTCTTCGGACGGTTAAGGATGACGTCCTCAGATCATGACGTCCTGGGCTATGAATTGCTTGATGCAGGATTCGCAGGCCATGAAAATGATGTTCTCGAGCCATGAGGATGGTGCCTACGAACCATGATGCCTTTGAATAATGATATGCAAAATGATAAAAAGAAATCCTCAAGCCATGACATGGTGCTCTCGAGCTATGAAGATGGTGCCTCTGAATGATGACGCCTTTGGATAGGTTGGCGATATTTCAGCCCATAAAAATGCAATAGTATGATGCTGACAAGACAGAGCTTAGTCTTGCGAATTGAAGGGCATAGCTTAGCCCGTAGAAAAATCAAAATAAATATTGTTTGAGATAGCGTTCGAGGGAAAAGTAAATTGGAGGCAGGGCTTAGCCTGGAAAGGAAGAAAAGTAGCCTTATGCAAGTGGAAGGCAGAATGGTAGCCTTATGCAAAAAATGCACATGGAGGTAGAGCTTAACTTCGGAAGGCAGACGGGTAGCCTTATGCAAAGATGCAATGCAGATGGAGACATCGTCTAGTCTCGGAAGGCAGAATGGTAGCCTTATGCAAAGAAATAAAATGACAGTAGGAATTCTTAGCTGGTGATGAATTGCGGCATTGTGATTATTGAGAGCATTGTGACTGCGGAGCATTATTTGTATGGGCTGATAGCAAATGTCGCCAAGTGTAACGGTTTGAGAAGCGTATTTTGAACAAATGTTTATCCCTTGGGTGGACAGTTTGTTTAGGGATTTTGAAACCTTAGTGCCTGCATCCAAAGAAAAATCGTGAGTTTTGTAAGGGGAAGGTTAGTTTGTATCCCCGGTGACTTTGCTTAACTTGTTCAGCTTGATCTGATGATATTGTCTGTATTATTGGGGTAGCGTTGCTAAACAAAGCTGTTTCACAAACAAACATGCATGATTTTGTAAAAGCATAATATATAATAAAAAAAGTAATTTTGGGATGAATCGACGACTGTGACACGGCTCTAGACATTGCAACCTCTCCTACTATAGAATTTTGAGGGTCCTCCTCAAAATTCTGCCCCAGATTGATGGGTTGACGTTTTTGACTGCTGCTCATGCGGCGATCGGCTAAACTTGCTTCGGAATTTTGAGGGTCCTCCTCAAAATTCTGCCCCAGTTTCCAATTGCAGTGAAAAATGAGATTTTTATTGAATTGTGACCGAACCCATAGGGCTGCCTACGTATCCCCTCTTAAACAGGAATCAGGTCAGGCGTAGTTCAATTTATATCATCATTGATAAAGCATAAGATTACACATAGTAGTGTTTAACTGCATCTGAATTGATTAGCTTTGGCTAGACTTCTCCGTCCATTTCTGCGAGTATAAGTGCTCCTCCTGTCAGTACCCAGTGAACCATATACGGTCCCTGCCAGTTGGGAGAGAACTTCCATTTGGCTTCGCCGTGATGTGGAAAGATCTTCATCAGCACCAGCTGCTCTGGTGTGAACTGTCTCGGCTTGACTTTCTTGTTGAAGGATCTAGACATTTTGTTCTGACAGAGTTGACCATGACAGACTGCATTCATTCTCTTTCCGTCTATGAGGGTTAGTTGCTCATAACGTCTCTTTACCCATTCTGCATCGCTGAGCTCAGCTTCTTGTATAATTCTTAGAGATGGAATCTCAACTTCGGCAGGAATAACAGCCTCAGTACCTTAAACTAGAATATAGGCAGTTGCCCCTGTTGAGTTGCGAACTGTGGTGCGATATCCCAATAAGGCAAATGATTACTTCTCGTGCCACTGCTTGTGCCTTTATATCATCTTTATTAGTATCTTCTTGATGTTTTCTAAATCTCCCAGGTTGATGCTTTCAGTCTCGTCCAGGTTGGACTTAGGTGTGTTCTCAAAATTCTCAACTTCTTTGACGATCTCGTCAGGTATGTGATCTTCTTCTGAATCTACGTCTGTTTGTTGCGTTGTCTCGTTGCATGTCACAGTCATCGGTTCATCAAGACATGTAATAGTAATGTTGTATACGTAAACAATGAGAGAAAAATGATAGCAATAAATATTGATTCATAAGAAAAATAAAAAAATGCTTTTGATAAATTGGATAATTGTTTCGAACATTGAGGATCTTATTGCAGGAATTAAAAAAATGCAAAAAGAGAAAATCATTTTAGTAAATAAAACAGTAAGTAATGCTTATTATTGAAAACAAGATTATTGTGGAAAAAGACACGCTCCAGACGTCCTCGACAATCCTTTTCCAGACCATAAGGGTAGAGGTATCCATATGATTGAAATAGAAGATGATTGGGATCCTGAGGGATCAATCGGGTTGATTGGAGAAGGCGATGACCCAAAGAAACTTGCAGTCACTCTCAAACCGATGATGGTCCAAACTCAACCATCTGAGGATGCTGAGGTGAATATGTCTATACCACTTGAGTTTGAAGCAGCACCACCTGCAAAGTCACCAGTGCCAATTGAAGTGCCGTACCCCCTTTTTTTCCTCGTGGATNAACTGTGCGTTAGGGCACCTAAGGGGTTCAATTATAACTACGTTGCTAACCAGAGATTTGGGTAAGGGCTTGAAATTATCCTAAGGGGAAGGTGTTAGGCACCCCTCAAGATCCACAAGTGTGGTTCTCGGCCAAATGGTTTCGTGAATTTGTAAAACTAGCAAATAACAAGTAAAGGCTCGAATAAGAGGGGATTTAAATTTTAAACATGTAGATGTTTTGAAAAACAGTAAAGAAGATTAGCTTTTGAAAAGGAATTATGAGCTAGCATATAAAGGTGTCCTAGGTTAATAATATGGATCACATCAATGCAATACCCAGTAATCACTCCTCGAAGAAGGGTTACACGCTCTATTAGCGCACCGGTCATCATATCCATATTCTATACTTCCCACCCCGTAAGGTTATTAAAACGAGTGTTGGTCTCGACCTCTATTGCATGTTGTTAGCCGTCCCTTCCTATCAGTCCCAGAAAAAATTAGGAGTTCTATCCTAAAAGGAAGTACTGGGCAGACCCTCAGGTTTTAAAGGTAAAATTCTAAGGCGACAGATAACAAAACAAGTAGGACTGCAGATAAAGGAAAGCATAGAAAACAGATAAAGGCTCAAATATTCCTCCACACACAGTACACATAAGCAGTATGTCTCATACACAATTAAGGTCCATATTAATTCAGAATCCTAAAACATGGTATCTAGGTGATAGACAGATTATTACATAACTCATAGAGGAAGTCTTAATCAGGCTTGCCTACTAGTTTTAAGCATGCTGGCAGTTAAACATGATCACAAAGACAGTTCTGATTTTATGTTTTTTAAGTTAATTACCTAAGGCTTGCCTAAGTGTTGGATAACATGCAACAGTTATTCAGATTGGTTAATGACTCTAAGTTGTTTTAGCTAATAACATGCGATTCTAGGTTTGAAGATGTACAAAGACTAATTACCAGTTGCTGAGAATAGGGGGACTGTTCTGTGTTTAGACTAAATGCAGTTAAATAGATACGATCCTATAGCATGATATCTAATGCAGCATGATGCGTAATAACTTAAACAGGATTTCTAAATGCACATATAATCATAGCATTATGCACAGTTTCAGGAATAGCATAGATGACATTTTTTTAATGGTTAGGCAGAATCACGTAATAGCAACTTATTTTATTGTAATTATTTATCCTACAGGAAGGATTTCTAAGCGTTGAGATGAGATGTTGAATACACATAAATCCTAAGTAGCATGATATCTAATGCATGTCATGGTGTTCCTAAACATGGTTGTTATTGTGCATAGAGAGATAATAAACCTAGAAAACATGGTCTCTACCCTTAATTATACTATAGCATGCATATCATCTACCCATTATTCACTATCCGACCCCCAGAGTTGTTTACAAATAATTATTACTCGCCATTGAATACGAATTACACGACTGAAATAGAAGGAAAATAAGAAGTTAACTATAGGGAGCCTAAAGAATAGGCTCAAGTCTCCAAGTCCTCAATGCCAGGTATTATTTCACAACCATCTCATAATTCGGGTGTGTCAGAGTTCCCTAAGGACCTCAAGGGCTCCCGGGAAGTGCTCACACCCAGATTTCATAGCCAAAAGAGTAAGTGCAGTGTGGAATGGTCAGCCTCTGTGTGTCAAAGTTCAGAGGGAGCTCAAGGGTCCCAAGGCAATGCTCGCACAGAAGAGGCAAAACCTAGACTTCTAAGAGTATATGTGAGAGTGCTTTTTATTTTTAAAAGGATTTAAGTAAGAAAACAGTTTTGAGAAAGGGTAAGTAAGAAAACAGTTTTGAAGAGGTAAACTTGATTGGAATAAAATTTCAACATCACACAAAGGACCAGGGATAGTCCAACAATCACAAAAAGGGGTAATGGAATTTGAGGGACAAATACAGAGCATGTGAGAGGAAACATGTAGCAAGCAGACACACATATAGGCATACCATCAAAAGCTCCTAAGGGTCCAGAGGATTAGGGGTACAGTAAAGTATTAGGTTAGATAAACACCAAAACAACTAAGACCATGATTAACCTAATGTACTAGTCATAGGCATGGAGACTCACGTAAGAAAGCAGGTGCTAAGTATACAGAAACATGCTGGTCATAAACAAGTAAGGCCTATCTTATCATGCAGAGGGGAGTTCAGGATCCTAGGTACATTTTAAATAATAAGTAAAAGCAAATTAGAAGCACACTAAATTACAACAGTGATAGAAACATGTTGGTTTGAGGACTGAAATCCAAATTAGAACATACCAGTGAACTGAGGAAAGCAGTAACACAGACAGAAAGTAGGAGATGCACAATAGTTAGCATTCGCTTGCAGCCGGCTAACTTAGAATAGTAGTAGCTAGCACAGAAGAGAGAGCAGAGAGTTTTTATTTGTGTGCGAGAGAGAGTTGAACATATCAGTTATGTCTCTTGCTAATGAAAGAGCAGAGGTATACATATTTTTCAAAATAGGCAGAGAGTATGGTAATAAGTACTTAGTTTAGCATAATTATGGAAATAATACTCAATCAGTATCTATTAGAGACCTGGACTCCCTTTAATTAGGGAGTCAAGTTCAAACGTGACAATCATAGTTAAATAAGGGGAAGGCATTAATTATAAACTGATTTTACCATAATAAGCATAGTAAAAGCATGTGGCATGTAATAAAGACCAAGTACAGAATATTTCAAGTAAGGAAAATATACATTGAGTGTGTTTACATGGTAAAAATATAAATTAGTTCTGAAAATTAGTCAAAGAATCACGGATGGGACTAAAATCACGAGGAATCAGTACTAATTGAGGAAGGTACCACAAAAAAAAGGAAACAATTCGAAATCGGTACAGAATTACAAGGGACATACACAAAATCATAGATTCAAAGAAAAATATCACAACTTTACGAAGAGATGCACGGAATCAATAGAGTATTAGGTAATCGCTAATCGAATAATCAGACTTACTAAGCAACAATCACTAAAATCAGAGAAACCCTAAGTAACAAATCATAGAAACAGTAAGAGGTTGAAAACCCTAACAACAAAATTACAGAGAAAATCAGAAGATCATGCAGATTAGCAAACATAGCAAACAAGATGAACTCAAACCCTAAAATTGGGGTTTCACCGGAATAATTAAGGTAAAAGAGGAGACTCAAGCAAGGAGTTTAAAATCACACTGGGAATCATATATTAATACTAAAAATCAGAAGATAAAGTGTTTTCGAAAAGGGTTAAGAAACCTTAGTTCTTTAAAATGAAGAATCGTTTGAAAAACAAAGAGGTTTTAAAGAGAAAACAGGTGAAAACCTTAGAATAGACATAGATCTGTAACAGATCTAGGAAGATCAGAAGATCTTAAAGCTAGGGTTTCCAGAGAAAAACCCAAAAGAGAAGAAAGCTTAAAATATCACCGACGTTTGGCCGGAAAATGCAAGAATCTTACTCGAATGGCCATTGGAGGCCGGAAAACATGGCATGAGATTTGTAGAGGTGAGTGAACCGCCTCTGGTTCACCTGAGATCCTCTGTCGGTAACATAGGCATGAAAGACGGAGCCATGGGGTTGATGAGAGGTGGAAACTCCAACGTTTCCCGCGGCAGGTGGCTGGAGAAGGAGAGACAGAGCTCAGGGTGGAGCGTCTCAGAGTGAGAGATGAGAGAACTTAGAGACGGCTGGGTGAGAAATGGTAGGGGGAAATGAGACGGGGGAGGGTAGTCACCTAGGTTTAATTAAGGAATGTGGAATCTGAACCGTTGATTTGAATTGATCAACGGTTCCGATTGATAGATGCTTGGGCATGGTAGGTGTAAAGAATAGGCTGGGTTATTGGGTCAATTAGTTGGGTTAGGGGTCAGATTTAATTGGGGCTAGAATTTAAATGAAAAATGGCTAGCGGTTAAATACCTAATTAATTAAAATAATTTATAAAAACAACTGATAATTATAAAAAAAATGAAATTGATGCTTAACAAATTAAATTAAAAAGATTAATCAGAATTTAAAAATATAAAATATTTATTTTTGAGTAAAAAATAGCATAAAACATATCATTAGGCTGTAATTGCAAAGTTATTGCAATTATAGCCAAATAGTGCCAATTTGGCTAATTGTGAAATAATTTGATCTTAATAGGACCAAAAATAATGTATTAAGTCAATGTCTCTGAAATAATTTGTAATGCAACTTATAATTAATTATTAGAAAATAAAAATAATGGATAAATTAATAAAAATGAGGGAAATTATAGAAAAATACCAATTGTTATGAAAACCTGTTTTTGAAGGTGTATATGCAAATTAAAAAAATAATTTGAGAAAAAATTGGGTATCAACATGAAGTTTGAGTTTGTACCTCTAACAAATGCACCGGCACCATTCGAGGTCGCAGTCTTGCCACCCCGAACACACATTCTATTTGAAGTAAGGATGGACGCACCAATTCCGGTGGCAATGTCAACCATGCCACCCTTCTATTCAACGTTATCCCTTGGGACTATACAGCCGAGGCGAGAAGGAAAGGCAAGGTCAAGTTTGAGGAAGCTGCCGCTGCACAGGGTATGACAAGAACTGGTAGGGTCTACACCCCTGAGCATCTGGTCGAGTCAAGCAAGAAGGCTGCCAACCGGCCTCTCCTTATCGAAACAGGCCCCGATGACCTTTGGAGAAAAGTACAGGCTAAGGAATATTCAGTCATCGACCAGCTGAACAAGACACCGGCACAAATACCCATCCTCTCTTTGCTACAGAATTCTGAAACACACAGAAATGCTTTGTTGAAAGTGTCGAGTGAAGCATATGTGCCAAACGACACCACTAGCAGGGAAATGGCCAATATGGTAGGCTAGGTACTGGAGAGTCATAAAATCACTTTTCATGAGGACGAGATACCACCTGAAGGATTGGGGCATAACAAAGAGCTACACATCACCGTGCAATGCGAAGATCATTTCATCACAAGGATCTTGATTGATGGAGGTTCCAATCTTAACATATGTCCATTGAGCGGGTCAATGCTATCGACAAGTACAAGTGGTGGGATAGCAAGATTGAGAGCATCCTGATTTGGAGAGGATATGATCCAGGCAAAGGGCTCGGTAAGAACCTCCAAGGGATCACAAAGCCCATAAAACTCAAGCAATATGGTACCACTTTTGGTCTAGGGTATGAATACAATTGGCAGGAATTCAACGACTGGTTGCCACCTTGGCGTGGTCCCTATTACCCTTTGAAGCAGTCGATACCTCATTTTGAGCAGACTTTCAAGTAGGCCGACATTATTTACGGATCAGATGAAGAAGAATCACTTGCAGCGATGAGGAGTTTGTTCCTAAAGGACAGGGATATGGATTGCTGTGTTGTTCTCGAGGAGGAGAGGGAGGAAGGCCCTTCCGTACAGACTGTATGCAAGGGGACATATCTCAAGAACTGTTTTATCAAGACAACCAAAGCCCGACGATCCTCGGGGTAGCAAGGCTAAAACAAGCATTATTTACTATTTTATTTGCTAAATGATTTTCCTTTTTGTGCAATAAGATCTTCGATGTTCAAAACAGTTTATTCAATCCATCAAAGCATCTTCTAAATTTCTCTTATGAATCTGATATTTATTGTTATTGTCTTCTCTCATTACTTTATTTATACAACACTACTATTACTTGTCTTGATGAACCAATGACAGTGACATGCAATGAGACAATGCAGCAAACGGACATTGATTCAGACGAAGATGAAATACCTGACGAGATTGTCAAAGAAGTTGAGAACTTTGAGAACAGAACTAACTCCAACCTGGACGAGACTGAAGTTATCAACCTGGGAGATTCATAAAATGTCAAGGAGACTCGCATCAGCATTCATTTGTCACCATCAGATAAGAAAGAATACACATAGTTTCTAAAAGAGTATGAGGACGTATTTGCATGGTCGTATGATGAAATGACTGGTCAAGTACGTCTATTGTGGCTCACAAACTTCCAACCAATCCAACGTGTCCATCGGTGAAACAAAAGCTGAGAAAATTCAAACCCGACATGATTTTGAAAATCAAAGAAGAAGTTACCAAGCAGATCAACACCAAAGTTCTCCGGGTAGTGGAGTACCCGACATGGTTAGCCAAAATTGTACATGTGCCAAAGAAGGACGGGAAGGTCAGAGTCTGTGTCGACTATCGGGATCTCAACCGGGTCAGTCCAAAAGACGACTTCCCCTTACCAAATATACACATTCTGATTGACAATTGCGCCAAGCATGAATTGCAGTCCTTCATGGATTGCTTCACCGGTTATCACCAGATTTGGATGGATGAGAAAGATGCTGAGAAAGCAGCGTTCATCACGCCATGGGGAGTGTATTATTACAAGATGATGACATTCGACCTAATAAATGCAGGGGCTACCTACATGAGGTCCATGACCACCATATTCCATGACATGATTCACAAGGAGATCGAGGTGTACATGGATGATGTCATTATCAAATCAAAGAAAGTTGTTGATCACATGGAGAATTTGGGGAAGTTCTTCAATAGATTGCGAAAATACAATCTGAAACTAAACCCCGCGAAGTGTGCATTCGAGATTCCTGCTAGGAAGTTGCTAGGGTTTATTGTAAGCTGCCGGGGAATAGAATTGGATCCGTCAAAATTCAAAGCCATTCGAGAACTACCACCACCAAGGAACAAGAAAGATGTGATGATTTTCTTGGGGAGGCTTAATTATATCAGCCGGTTTATAGCACAGTCTACAGTCATCTGTGAGCCAATCTTTAAAATGCTGAAGAAGGACGTTGTGACCAAGTGGACCGATGATTGTCAAAAGGCTTTCGATAGAATCAAGGAATATTTGTCAACACCGCCAGTCCTAGTACCACCCGATCCAGGAAGAACTCTGTTACTCCATCTTGTCGTGTTAGATGGATCTTTCGGCTGCGTTCTGAGGTAGCATGATGAAACGGGAAGGAAGGAACAAGCTATTTATTACCTCAGCAATAAGTTCACTCCATATGAAGCCCGGTATTCTATTAGAGCGTACCTGTTGTGCTCTAACTTGGGTCGCCCGAAAGTTGAGGCATTACTTATTTGCCTACACAACATATCTCATATCAAGGATGGATCCATTAAAGTACATCTTTCAGAAGCCCATGCCCACTAGCAAGCTAGCCAAGTGGCAAATCCTGCTGAGCAAATTCGACATTGTTTACATAACTCAGAAGGCAGTTAAAGGACAAGCTATGGCAGAGCATCTTGCTGAGAATCCCGTAGACGGAGGATACGAACCCCTGAAAACATATTTTCCTGATGAAGAGGTATCATTCATAGGAGAAGATATTGCAGAATCCTATGATAGTTGGAGGATGTTCTTTGATGGAGCGGAAAACTTCAAGGGAGTTGGTATTGGAGCAGTCCTAGTATTTGAGATCGGTCAGCATTATCCGATATCCTCCAAACTCAGGTTCCCTTACATCAATAATATGGCCGAATATGAAGCCTGTATCTTGGGTCTCAATATGGCCATTGACATGAACGTCCAGAAGCTATTAGTGATCGGTGATTCAAACTTATTGATACATCAGGTACAAGGAGAATAGGAAACAAAGAATTCCAAGATACTGCCGTATTTGCACCACGTACATGAATTAAGAAAGAGGTTCACAAAGATAGAGTTCTGGCACGTCCCCAGAATCCAGAATGAGTTCGCCGACGCATTAGCTACTTTGTACTCAATGATCCAGCATCCGGACAAGAATTACATTGACCCTATTCCTATAAACATCCATAATCATCAAGCTTACTTTGCCCATGCCGAAGAAGAAGCAGACGGAAATCCTTGGTTTCATGACATCGATGAGTACTTGGCAAAGGGAGAATACCCCGAGCTTGCAAATTCCACTCAGAAACGCACACTTTGGAGATTGTCCAACTATTTCTTCCACAGCGGAGGAATCCTGAACAAGAGGACTCCCTATTTGGGGTTATTAAGGTGTGTTGACGCAAAAGAGGCATCAAAATTGCTGGAAGAAATTCATGCTGGGACCTGTGGCCCACATATGAACAGTTTTGTTCTAGCAAAGAAGATACTCCGAGCTGGTTACTTTTGGATGAATATGGAAACGGACTACATCCAGTATGTTCGGAGGTGCCACCGCTGCCAGATACATGGGGATATGATAAAGGTGCCTCCAAGTGAGCTCAATGCCACCAGCTCACCATGGATGTAACGACCCGACCGGTCATTTTGAGAAATCAAGCTCCGTTCAGCAGCATAAGGTCTGGAACAGATTCGGAATATGAGTATCGACTTGCGTGCATGGTGGAATTCAGCTTTTGGATGGTTTAGAGTCAAATTGGAAGAAGGAACCTTGTTTTGGAAGTTTGAACAGTGAAAAGTTGACCGGGATTAGACTTTTGGGTAAAAGACCTCGGAATGGGTCGTGGACGATCTCAAAATCTTCGTATGGTGATTTTGGACTTAGGCGCGTGTTCGGAACGCATTTTGGAAGTTCGTAACTCATTTAGGCTTGAAATGCCGAGGCGAATTTTTTAAGTTTCCAGTCTGATAGTGAGTTTTTGATCCAAGGGTCGGAATGGAATTCCAGAATTTGCAGTAGTTCCGTCATGTCATTTGGGATGTGTGTGCAAAATTTTAGGTCATTCGGATGAGTTTAGACGTGTTTCGGCGTCGGATGTGAATTCTAGAATTTTCCTAAGTTCCTAGGCTTGAACCTATGCATAATCAATGATTTTGATGTTATGAGACGTGTTTTTAAGGCTCGACCTAGTTCAAATAAGGTATTAGGGTTGGTTGCTGGTTTTGGTTGGGGTCTCGGAAGCCTCGGGTGTGTTTCGGATGGGCTACGAATCATTTTTCTTCCATTTTGAACTGTTGTTGCTGCTTCTGGTGTACCTCTTTCGCGCTCGCGATCTGCCATCGCGTTCGCGATCTGCCTTCGCGTTTGCGAAGGCTTATTTTGACCACCTGAAATTTTCCTCTTCCCGTTCGCATAACCCCTCCCACGTTCGCGAAGCCCAGCTTACTTACCCATCACGTTTGCGTAACCTCTCACACGTTCGTGTAGAGTAACTCCTGGACCTCGCTATTTTCTTCATCGCGTTCGCGCTCCATGTGTCGCGTTCACGTAGCTTCATCAGCCCAGACCTTCACGTTCGCATGATGTCCCTCGCTTTCGCGAAGGGCAATTTTTCAGCCTTCATTTTTTCTTCTTCGCGAACGCGATCCTACTTCCACGTTCACGATGCATTAAATGCCTGGGCAATTATAAACATCTCAAAATCCGAGGGTCAGCCATTTTTACCAAAACTCAAGCTTGGGAGCTCGGATTTGGGAGAAATTTCAAAAGGTTTTTCGAGGGCAACTACTGGGTAACGATTCTCTACTCCCTTATGCTTAAAACCCACTAATCTAATCACTAATTCCTCCTTAATTTTGGATTTTTGAATGAAAACTGGGTAAAACTTCATAGACCAAATTTTTGAGTTTTCATTGGGTTTTTGACATTCGTTTTGAGATATTTTTATATGGTTAGACTCATGAGAGTATGAGGTTTCTGAAAACGTTAATTTCACTTGATTCCGAGATGTTGGCCTGAGGGGCGTTTTGGTCATTTTACCTAATTTCACGTCTTAGCTTTGAATTAAATCATAGAATCAGTTGCTTGAGATGTTATTCACGATATGTAATTGGATTGAATAGATTTAGGCCATTTGGAGTCGAGTACTCGTGGCGAGAACGTGTGGTTTCAAGTTGATTTTGAGCCGGTTCGAGGTAAGTATATTGCCTAAACTTATATGGGGGACTTCCCCTTAGGATTTGAGTCTTCTCTTTTGATTGTATTCTTTGTACGTGAGGTGACGGGTGCGTGCTCGGATTTATTTGTGGAAATTTTCCCTTATTAGGTTCTTAGCTCCTTGTAATTACTAGTATGAAGTTGTCTTTGATATGATTGAGTTCCATGTTATTAGTTTCAGCTCTGCATGTGTTGGAAATTAATTGCCCTTTTTGGTTTATCCTTGTTGCCTAATTGACTCTTGCTTGGTTTAACTGAAGATCCCTATCGTAATTGCTTGTCTCTATTTGGAAATCATTAGTATCTCTCATGTAATTAATTGGTCTTAATGGAATCGTTGTTTCATATCATTCTCCCTTGTTGCGTTGTTCTTATTACGCTTGGTATTCTCTGTTATGGTTATTCCTTGTGATCTAGTTGTACCATCTCCTGGTGAACGGAGGCACCTGAGTTGATTTCCTTGCGTTGTTCTTGTAAACATTGTCATTTGTTGTGTTGTACTTGTGATATTGTGATGCACGAGGTTCTTCTGTGCGGTTGTTGATATTGTGATGAACGAGGTTTCTGCCGTGTGGTTGTTGATATTGTGATGCACGAGGTTTCTGTCGTGCGGTTGGTTATATTGTGATGCACGAAGTTTCTGCCGTGCGGTTGTTGATATTGTGATGCGCGAGGTTTCTGCCGTGCGGTTGTTGATATTGTGATGCACGAGGTCTCTGCCGTGCGGTTGTGGTTGAGGAGTTGCACGAGGTCTTTGCCGTGCTATTGTTGCTATTGATGTATTGCACATGCGGCGTAATAAGGCGAGATATGTTTATATGCTTATATGTGGGTTGCGCATGTGGCGGAATAAGGTGGGGATATTATGATGCACATGTGGCGGAATAAGGCGGCGCTTATTATATTGTTATTTGCACACGTGGCATAATAAGGTGGGCTATGTCACGGGTTGGTTGTAAATAATTATGATGGCCTGTGGAGGCATTCCTATGTTGTTTAATATTGTGATTGTGGGTTGCTTACCTGTATGAGCCTTAGCGCTTGGGAGTTGTGAGGAAACATCGTACGTGCGGTTCGTTTCTCTTTTTTTTTTTT
>ML401379.1:17992-69964 GCA_005239525.1 Nicotiana knightiana | reverse complement strand
TACTAGTTGGTAGAATTCTTGTCAAAACACTTGCACAAGCATACACGTAGTTGAACACTCCTATTAGAGGTGAATTCCTCCTGATTGTGCTAAGGGTGAAGGTACGCCCTAGTTTATCCATTATATATGTGCGATTGTCCCTAGTTAGCCAGTTAGTTGTCAATATGACTGTGAGACTGATGGGGCACAGGACGCCAAGTGTTAGATTTCAGATGCTGGGGTTTCGTGAGTTGTGGTTTGTCCGAGATTTGGTAAGATTGTGAAAAGAGTTGAAAAAGACCTTATGTGAACATTATCGTGGGTTATGAGTTATTGATTTGTTTTCCCCTTACTGTGTTGTGACCTTAGGATTTGGATTGTGATTTTTGCCGTCTTTACGTATCAGCATTTATCATCTTCTCGTTGTTGCTTGTTGTTCTTTCTCCCTTATGGTGAATTGTAGTATTTATGTTTCTGTACGTGCAGTCTTTACACATTTATATATCATTTCTGATGTACCTATGATTATACTGTTTCTTGATTGGTAAGTGTCTCGACTGTCCCTCGTCACTACTCCACCGAGGATAGTCTTGATACTTACTGGGCACCGCCATGGTGTTCTCATGCTACTCTTCTGCACATTTTTGTTGTGCAGATACAGGTACTCTCATTCAGTTCTATCAGCCTTGGAAGGAGGCGTTTCTATAGAGACTTCGAGGTATATCTGCTACGTCCGTAGACCGAAGAGTCACTTTCTACTTTTTGTAATAAGTGTAGTCTTTCAGTATTTTTCCTTGTTTAGACATCCTTGAGTTAGAGCTTCTTATGTATCCCTTAGCTTGTGATTTGTGAGATTCCGGGTTTTGGGAATTTTGTTAGCTTCGAGAGTTGTTATTGTATGAGCCGAGCGGCACCGTAAACGCTGTTTATTTTACTAGTTCAGTTTTAATTACTTTCTTCCGCAATTATGGTTTATCTTCCGCATTGTTAGGCTTTCCTAGTTGTAGGGACTAGGTGCCATCGTGACATGTTCACGGAGGGCGAACTGGGGTCGTGACAAGTTGGTATCAGAGCACTAGGTTCATAGGAGTCACAGATCACAAGCCGGTTTATTAGAGTCTCGTGGATCGGTACAGAGACGTTTGTACTTATCTACGAGAGGCTATGTAACCATTAGGAAAATTTCCACTTTATTTGACTTCCTTGTCGTGCGAGATTTTGACATTCGCAATCCTAAACCTCTGTCTTCTACTCTCCCACAGATGGTGAGGACACGTACTACCCGAAGTGATCAGGCACCCACGCCCCCTGCTACAACCATCGGAGGTCGGGGCCAGGGTAGATTTCGAGGACACACACGTGGTGCAGCGAGAGCACCTGCGCGAGCGGCCGCCGAGGTACCACCAGCAGATCCATCTGGAGTCCAGGAACTTGACACGCTTACTGCTACTACTACTCTTCAGGGGACTTTGGCACAGTTCATGAGCATGTACACCACTTTGGCTCAAGCAGGGTTGCTTCCCATTGATGCAGCCACATCCCAGGCGGGGGGGAGCACACACTCCCGTCGTCCGCACTCCTGAGCAGCGAGCGCATGTTGAGCAGGTCCCTGAGATTATTCCTGCACCGCCTGCAACACCAGTTCAGCCCGAGGGAATGGCAGCGGCTTCCGAGCAGGAGCAAATGAGACTAGAGAGGTTCAAGAAGTATGATTCTCCGGTATTCAGTGGATTAGCATCAGACGATGCCTTGGGGTTTCTTGATGAGTATCACCGCATTCTCCGTACTATGGGTACCTCTAGATCGAGCGGGGTTTCTTTCACTACTTTTAAGCTTCGAGGAGCCGCCTATGATTGGTGGCGCACCTATGAGTTAGACATCCCAGACGTGGAAGCTTCACTGACTTGGACCCAGTTTTCAGATATGTTCCTGAGAGAGTTTGTTCCTCAGAGCCTCAGGGATGCACGGCGCACGGAGTTTGATAATTTGCGCCAGGGTGCTATGACCGTCTCGGAGTATGCTGTCTGTTACACCAGTTTGGCTAGACATGCCTCAGCCTTGGTTTCTACTATTCGCGAGAAGGTTCGCCGGTTCATTGAGGGGCTTATTCCCAGCATCAGATCCAGTATGCTTGTGAGTTGGAGATGGATATTCTGTATCAGCAGGTGGTGAACATTGCTAGGAGGATAGAGGGTATGCATGCTAGAGAGAGAGAGGGCAGGCAGGGTCACGAGAGAGAGAGCAGACGAGATCGAGAAAGAGAGTCTGAGGAGGCGAGGAGGCCTCGTAGACCGGGGAGATATACTGGTCCATATTTTTGAGGCAGGGTGCTTCATGGTAGAGGTTTTGTGGGTCAGCCAGTCCAGTTCGTGCTTCAGGCTTTGCATGGTGACTCAGGTGTTCATGGGTCTCGGAGTACCCGTATCGCACAGTTTCCACCGCCCCGTCAGCAGAGGGGGTGCTTTGAGTGTGGAGATACTAGCCACATGGTGAGAGATTGTCCTAGACTTCGGACCGATGTGTCACAACGAGGTATTCAGGCAGGTAGAGGGCGCCCAAGAGAGGGAGGCCCGGCTCGTTGATGTGTTCACAGAGTAGGCTTGAGGCCGGTGCACCAGTTGAATGTCATTCAGGTACGGACTCGATTTGTTATAGAGGGGAACTATCTGTAGTTCCTCACAGTTCTGCTTATCGGGGTAAGTACCCTTATTTGTTGTCCCGCTTATGAGTGCGTTTCATGATTTGTACTCAATTTATGTGATTATCCTGATGGGAGGTTCTATGAGTGATAGCTGTATCTATTGTTTGTTTCTAGTTGTTGTTGAGAGTTATGAGGCTAGTAGTAAATTCATGTTGCCTGTTTCGGTAGGTTTGATGTGATTTCTGAGTATTCTTGGTTACGAGCTGTAATTTCTATGTTCCACCGGTGTGGGAGCCAATTTGTGTTGTAAGTTGCAGACGGAATTGATCTAGTGTGAGCCTCTAGATGGGTTGAGGTATGCGCTATTTGTGATTCAGTGTTGAGGGCGGGACCCTCATGATTTCGGGTGAATTGATATGTTGAGACCGGGCTGTGTACCGCGGTGAGGGTTAAATCAGTATAAGATCCTTGTGAGTATTTTGTATGCTTTCATTCTTTCTTGTTAGATGTTCTGTAGATTTTGTGTTTTGTAGATTGTGCTAGTTAACTTGTTTGATAGTTCCCTTATGTGTTTCCCTTCCCATATCCAATCATTTTCGTTCTATGCTTCGTGAGTTTTAGCTTGTGGGGCGTGTGCCCACTGGTATTAGCTAAGGTGAGGTTATTCGAGTGTTTATTATATGGTTATCGTGGTTATTGTATCATCGCCAGTGTTGTGGAGGTTTGAAAAGAGTTCCTATTGAATATGAGGCTTATGGCTGGTGTGGATTTGATCTCAGGCAAGTGTTGTTATCAGAAATGTTCTTGTGAGTCTATGTGTGGTGTGTCATGTTGTGTGCTTGTACCCTGCGTGTGTGGCATGAATTGAAGCAGCTGGTTGAGACTGATACCGAATATAGATTTAGAATCAGGTCTTTTGGAAACGTATGGAAGGTGAGAATTCTGGCTTGAAGGCTTATTAGTTTTGCTAGAAATGTTAAATTTCAATTCAGATGGTGTCGTCAGGCTTAAGTGGATCGGGGTGATGTGGGATCACCCGCGGGTCTATGTTGGAAGTGCGCACTCAGTGATTTGAGGACTTCGAAGCGAATCTAGCACGTTCGAGGACGAACGTTGGTTGTAAGAGGGGGAGGATGTAACGACCCGACCGGTCGTTTTGAGAAATCAAGATCCGTTCAGCGGCATAAGGTCTAGAATAGCTTCTTAATATGAGTATTGACTTGCATTGATGGTGGAATTCGTCTATCGGATGGTTTAGAGTCAAATTGGAAGAAGGAACATTGTTTTGGAAGTTTGAACGGTGAAAAGTTGATCGGGATTGGACTTTTGGGTAAACGACCTCAGAATGGGTCGTGGATGATCTCAACAGCTTCGTACGGTGATTTTGTACTTAGGCGCGTGTTTGGAACGCATTTTGGAAGTCCGTAGCTCATTTAGGCTTGAAATGCCGAGGCTTGAATTTTTGAAGTTTCCAGTCCGATAGTGAGTTTTTGATCCGAGGGTCGGAATGGAATTCCAGAAGTTGCAGTAGTTCCGTCATGTCATTTGGGATGTGTGTGCAAAATTTGAGGTCATTCGGATAAGTTTAGACGTGTTTTGGTGTCGGATGTGAATTCTAGAATTTTCCTAAGTTCCTAGGCTTGAACCGATGCATAATCGATGATTTTGATGTTATGAGATGTGTTTTTAAGGCTCGACCTAGTTCAAATAAGGTATTAGGGTCGGTTTCTAGTTTTGGTTGGGGTCTCGGAAGCCTCGGGTGTGTTTCAGATGGGCTACGGATCATTTTTCGTCCATTTTGAATTGCTATTGCTGCTTCTGGTGTGCCTCTTTCACGTTCGCGATCTGCCTTCGCATTCGTGAAGGCTTATTTTGACCACCTGGAATTTTCCTCTTCGCGTTCGCATAACCCCTCCCGCGTTCGCGAAGCCCAGCTTACTTACCCATCGCGTTCGCGTAAGCTATCACGCGTTCGCATAAGCTCTCACGCGTTCGCGTAGAGTAACTCCTGGACCTTGCTATTTTCTTCATCGCATTCACGTTCCATGCGCCGTGTTCGCGTAGCTTCATCAGTCTAGACCTTCAAGTTCGCATGATGTCCCTCGCGTTCGCGAAGGGCAATTTTTCAGCCTTCACTTTATCTTCTTCGCGAACGCAATCCTACTTCCACGTTCGCGATGCATTAAATGCCTAGGCAGTTATAAACATCTCAAAATTCGAGGGTTAGCCATTTTTACCAAT
This sequence comes from Nicotiana knightiana, assembly GCA_005239525.1. Lineage (NCBI taxonomy): Eukaryota > Viridiplantae > Streptophyta > Magnoliopsida > Solanales > Solanaceae > Nicotiana > Nicotiana knightiana. Next base: position 65,103 of record ML401379.1, on the reverse strand, counting down.
ACTCAAGCTTGGGAGCTCGTATTTGGGAGAAATTTTGAAGGTTTTTCGAGTGCAACTACTGGGTAACGATTCTCTACTCCTTATGATTAAAACCCACTAATCTAATCACTAATTCCTCCTTAATTTCGGATTTTTGAATGAAAAATGGGTAAAACTTCATAGACCGAATTTTTGAGTTTTGATTGGGTTTTTGACATCCGTTTTGAGAGATTTTTATATGGTTAGACTCGTGAGAGATGAGGTTTCTGAAAACGTTAATTTCACTCGATTCCGAGATGTTGGCCTGAGGGGCATTTTGGTCATTTTACCTAATTTCACGTCTTAGATTTAAATTAAATCAAAGAATCTGTTGGTTGAGATGTTATTCACGATATGTAATTGGATTGAATAGATCTGGTCCATTTGGAGTCGAGTACTCGTGGCGAGAACGTGTGGTTTCGAGTTGATTTTGAGCAGGTTCGAGGTAAGTATCTTGCCTAACCTTGTGTAGGGGACATCCCCTTAGGATTTGAGTCTTCTCTATTGATTGTATTCCTTGTACGTGAGGTGACGAGTGTGTGATCGGATTTATTTGTGGAAATTTGCCCTTATTAGGTTCTTAGCTCCTTGTAATTACTAAGTATGAAGTTGTCTTTGATATGATTGAGTTCCCTGTTATTAGTTTCACCTCTGCATGTGTTTACTTGGAAATTAATTGCCCTTTTTGGTTTATTCTTGTTGCTTAATTGACTCTTGCTTGGTTTAAGTGAATATCTATATCGTAATTGCTTGTCTCTATTTGGAAATCATTAGTATCTCTCATGTAATTAATTGGTCTTAATGGAGGTTACGGTTATCTTTCCTCTGCTCATCCTTAATTGAAATCATTGTATATTCTTCGTAACTTTCCCAACTGTAAAAGAAGTTAGATATCTTATGTTTAGTTGATAATTCCTTATTTGAAATTACTTGATTCATGTTAACTTCCTTGTTGTTGAACTACGTATTATGGAATCGTTGTTTCATATCATTCTCCCTTGTTGCGTTGTTCTTATTACGCTTAGTATTCTCTGTTATGGTTATTCCTTGTGAGCTAGTTGTACTGTCTCCTGGTGAACGGAGGCACCTGAGTTGATTTCCTTGCGTTGTTCTTGTAAACATTGTCATTTGTTGTGTTATACTTATGATATTGTGATGGACGAGGTTTCTGCCGTGCGGTTGTTGATATTGTGATGCACGAGGTTTCTTTCGTGCGGTTGTTGATATTGTGATGCACGAGGTTTCTGCTGTGTGGTTATTGATATTGTGATGCACGAGGTTTCTGCCGTGCGGTTGTTGATATTATGATGCACAAGGTTTATGCCGTGCGGTTGTTGATATTGTGATGCACGAGGTCTCTACTGTGCGGTTGTGGTTAAGGAGTTGCACGAGGTCTTTGTTGTGCTATTGTTTCTATTGATGTATTGCACACGCGGTGTAATAAGGCGGGATATGTTTATATGCTTATATGTGGGTTGCGCATGTGGCAGAATAAGGTGGGGATATTATGATGCACGTATGGCAGAATAAGGCGGCGCTTATTATATTGTTATTTGCACACGTGGCGTAATAAGGTGGGCTATGTCAGGGGTTGGTTGTAAATAATTGTGATGGCCTGTGGAGGCATACCTATGTTATTTAATATTGTGATTGTGGGTTGCTTACCTGTATGAGCCTTAGTGCTTGGGAGTTGTGAGGAAACATCGTACGTGCGGTTGGTTTCCCTTTTTTTTTTTGCTACTAGTTGGTAGAATTCTTGTTAAAACACTTGCACAAGCATACACGTAGTTGAACACTCCTATTAGAGGTGAATTCCTCCTGATTGTGCTAAGGGTGGAGGTACGCCCTCGTTTATCCATTATATATGTGGTATTGGCCCTAGTTAGCCAGTTAGTTGTCAATATGACTGTGAGACTGATGGGGCACAGGATGCCAAGTGTTAGATTTCAGATGCTGGGGTTTCGTGAGTTGTGGTTTGTCCGAGATTTGGTAAGATTGTGAAAATAGTTAAATAAGACCTTATGTGAACATTATCGTGGGTTATGAGTTATTGATTTGTTTTCCCCTTACGGTGTTGTGACCTTAGGCTTTGGATTGTGATTTTTGTCGTCTTTACGTATCAGCATTTATCATTTTCTCGTTGTTGCTTGCTGTTCTTTCTCCCTTACGGTGAATTGTAGTATTTATGTTTCTCTGCGTGCAGTATTTACACATTTATATATCATTTCCGTTGTACCTATGATTATACTGTTTATTGACCGGTAGGTGTCTCGACTGTCCCTCGTCACTACTCCACCGAGGTTTGTCTTGATACTTATTGGGCACCGCCGTGGTGTGCTCATGCTACTCTTCTGCACATTTTTGTTGTGCAGATACAGGTACTCCTATTCAGTTCTGTCAGCCTTGGAAGGAGGCGTTTCTATAGAGACTTCGAGGTATATCTGCCACATCAGCAAACCGAAGAGTCACTTTCTACCTTTTGTAATAAGTGTAGTCTTTCAGTATTTTTCCTTGTTTAGACATCCTTGAGTTAGAGCTTCTTATGTATCCCTTATCTTGTGATTTGTGAGATTTCAGGTTTTGGGAATTTTGTTAGCTTCGAGAGTTGTTATTGTATGTGTCGAGCGGCACCGTAAACGCTGTTTATTTTACTAGTTAAGTTTTAATTACTTTCTTCCGCAATTATGTTTTATCTTCCGCATTGTTAGGCTTACCTAGTTGTAGGGACTAGGTGTCGTCATGACATGTTCACGGAGGGCGAACTGGGGTCGTGACAGCCGTTCACCACTTGGGGTATGGACGTTATTGGACCAATCGTGCCTGCCGCCTCCAATGGCCACAGGTTCATTTTGGTCGCCACTGAAACTTCACTAAATGGGTCGAAGCGGCCTCCTACAAAGCAGTTACTAAGAAAGTTGTGGCTGACTTTTTCCGCAACCGCATTATTTGTCGGTTCGGAGTTCCCGAGTCAATCATCACCGATAATGGTTCTAATCTCAACAGTGACTTGATGAAAGCTATGTGTGAAACTTTCAAGATCAAACACATGAATTCCTTAGCATACAAACCTCAGATGAATGGAGCCGTAGAGGCCGCTAACAAAAACATCAAGAAGATACTAAGGAAGATGATAGAAAGGCACAAGTAGTGGCATGAAAATTTATCATTCGCTTTATTAGGATACTGCACCACTGTCCGTACATCAACAGGGGCAACTCCCCATATGCTAGTTTATGGTACAGAGGTTGTTATTCCTGCCGAAGTGGAGATTCCATCTCTAAGAATTATACAGGAAGCTGAGCTCAGCGATGCAGAATGGGTAAAGAGCCGTTATGAGAAACTATCCCTCATGGACGGGAAGAGAATGAATGCAGTATGTCATGGTCAACTATATCAGAACAGAATGGCCAGGGCCTTCAACAAGAAAGTCAAGCCGAGACGGTTCACACCAGGGCAACTGGTGTTAAAGAAAATATGTCTGCATCAAGATGAAGCCAAGGGGAAGTTCTCACCCAACTGGCAGGGTCCGTACATGGTTCATATAGTGCTGACAGGAGGAGCACTCATACTTGCAAAAATAGACGGAGAAGTTTGGCCGAAACCGATCAATTCAGATGCAGTCAAGCGCTACTATGTGTAATATTTATGTTTTCTCAATGATGTAAATACAACTACGTCTGACTTGATTCCCATTTAAGAGGGGAATACGTAGGCAGCCCTATGGGTTCGGTCACAATTCAATAAAAATCTATTTTTCCCCGCAATTGGAAACTGGGGCAGAATTTTGAATAGGACCCTCAAAATTCTGAAGCGAGTAGCAGTCCACAAGCATTCACCCAGCCAACTGGGGCAGAATTTTGAGGAGGACTCTCAAAATTCTGAAGCAAGTTCAGCCAATCACCGCGCGAGCAGCAGTCAGAGGCGTCCACCCATCAAACTGGGGCAGAATTTTGAGGAGGACCCTCAAAATTCCGCAGCAGGAGAGGTTGCAATGTCTCGGGCCGTGTCATGTCGTTGGTTCATCTAAAACTATTTTAGATTATATATTATATCTTACAAAATCATGCATATTTATTTTTTCGGAAGCAGCTTGTTTAGCGAACGCTACCCCAATGATACAGACAGTATCATCATGATCAAGCAAACGAGCCAAGCAGAGCCAGCTGGAATGCGAACTAACCTTTCCCCTTTACAAAACTCACGATCTTTCTTTGGATGCAGGCACAAAATTGCAAAATCCCAAAACATATTATCCGCTCAAAAGACGGACATCGTTCCTCAATCTCGTCATGCCAACATTTATTATCAGCACAAATGATGCTTCATTATCACAATGCTCTAACACAATTTAACGCCAACTAAGAATTTATGTTGACCTTCCTTAATATTGCATAAGGCTACCATTCTGCCTTCCGAGGTTAAACCCTACCTCCATCTGCATTCGCATATTGCATAAGGCTATCTTTCTGCCTTCCGAGGTTAAACGCTACCTCCATCCGCATTCGTATATTGCATAAGGCTACCTTTCTGCCTTTCGAGGTTAAACGCTACCTCCATCTGCATTCGCGTATTGCATAAGGCTACCTTTCTGCCTTCCGAGGTTAAACGCTACCTCCATCTGCATTCGCATATTGCATAAGGCTATCTTTCTGCCTTCCGAGGTTAAACGCTACCTCCATCTGCATTCGCATATTGCATAAGTCTACCTTTCTTCCTTCCGATGTTAAACGCTACCTCCATCTACATTTGCATATTGCATAAGGCTACCTTTCTGCCTTCCGAGGTTAAACGCTACCTCCATCTGCATTCGCATATTGCATAAGGCTACCTTTCTAACTTTCGAGGTTAAATGCTACCTCCATCCGCATTCGCATATTGCATAAGGCTACTTTTCTGCCTTTCGAGGTTAAACGCTACCTCTATCCACATTCTCATATTGCATAAGGCTATCTTTCTGCCTTCCGAGGCTAAATGCTGCCTCCCATTTACTTCTCAAAAGCAATCAATGCCTCTAGCATTATTTACTGCCCTTTCCTTTTGGTTTAAGCTCTGCCCCTTTAATTCGCAAGACTAAGCTCTGTCTTGTCAGCATCATACTATTGTATCTTCATGGGGTGAAATATCGCCAACTTATCCAAAGGCGTCATCGTTCGGAAGCGTCATTTTCATGGCCCGAGAACACCATGTCATGGCCTGAGGATCTCCTTTATCAGTTTGCATATCATTATTCAAAGGCATCATGGTTCGGAGGCATCATCTTCATGGCCCGAGAACATCATTTTATAGCCTACGAATCCTGCATCAAGCAATTCATGGCCCAGGACATCATGGTCTAAAGACGTCATCCTTAACCGTCCAAAGACAGCATTCATAGTCCAACAGGAATTTGCATCATGTTTAAATTACGCACGATATGCTTGTATTACTCATTTGCAGGTAACCCGGCAAGCAGCAGTTGTCCCGGCAGGAGCGATCCCGCTCTAGTTCTCCCAATTACCACGTAAGTCGTTCATTCAATCAGTCCTATATGTTGCATCCGTCCTTATAAAACTCCATCGGTATTCTTCGCCGATGACTCCTGAACTACATACGGCTCGATTCTTATAAAACCAGAAATATGTAGGCAACTCAGAAACCAGGGTGCGGCCTAAACCGCTTCGCTCGGTCAAAATTGGCCATCATGTCTTTACCCGAGAACTCTTTCATCCTTCCCTGGTAAAGAGGGGCAGCTGTTGATACCCAATTTTTTCTCAAACTATTTTAAAATTTGCATATATACCTTCAAAATCACTCTTTATAATAACTGGTATTTTTCTATAATTTTTAATATTTTTATTAAATTCTTTTCCAATTTATTCAATATTTTTATATTAGATAATTATTCATAAATTGTATTATAATAATTTCAAAATATTTCCCAGCTCAATGTATAATTTTTAATCCTATTAGGATTTGATTATTTCAATAATTAGTCAATTTGGCATTATTTGGCCATAATTACAATAATTTTGCAACCATGGCCTAATTGTACATTTTATACCCATTAAATCAATAATTATTCATTTTATATTTTCTATATTAATTAATTACCTTAATTCCACCTATTTAAGATTAATTTAATTTTATGCAATTATTAGTTATTTCTATTAATTATTTATCTATTTAATCGGGTATTTACCAATAAGCCCCTCCTTATTTAAATTATAGCCCAATTTTAATTTNTGAGGATCTCTTTTATCAGTTTGCATATCATTATTCAAAGGCATCATGGTTCGGAGGCATCATCTTCATGGCCCGAGAACATCATTTTATAGCCTACGAATCCTGCATCAAGCAATTCATGGCCCAGGACATCATGGTCTAAAGACGTCATCCTTAACCGTCCAAAGACAGCATTCATAGTCCAACAGGAATTTGCATCATGTTTAAATTACGCACGATATGCTTGTATTACTCATTTGCAGGTAACCCGGCAAGCAGCAGTTGTCCCGGCAGGAGCGATCCCGCTCTAGTTCTCCCAATTACCACGTAAGTCGTTCATTCAATCAGTCCTATATGTTGCATCCGTCCTTATAAAACTCCATCGGTATTCTTCGCCGATGACTCCTGAACTACATACGGCTCGATTCTTATAAAACCAGAAATATGTAGGCAACTCAGAAACCAGGGTGCGGCCTAAACCGCTTCGCTCGGTCAAAATTGGCCATCATGTCTTTACCCGAGAACTCTTTCATCCTTCCCTGGTAAAGAGGGGCAGCTGTTGATACCCAATTTTTTCTCAAACTATTTTAAAATTTGCATATATACCTTCAAAATCACTCTTTATAATAACTGGTATTTTTCTATAATTTTTAATATTTTTATTAAATTCTTTTCCAATTTATTCAATATTTTTATATTAGATAATTATTCATAAATTGTATTATAATAATTTCAAAATATTTCCCAGCTCAATGTATAATTTTTAATCCTATTAGGATTTGATTATTTCAATAATTAGTCAATTTGGCATTATTTGGCCATAATTACAATAATTTTGCAACCATGGCCTAATTGTACATTTTATACCCATTAAATCAATAATTATTCATTTTATATTTTCTATATTAATTAATTACCTTAATTCCACCTATTTAAGATTAATTTAATTTTATGCAATTATTAGTTATTTCTATTAATTATTTATCTATTTAATCGGGTATTTACCAATAAGCCCCTCCTTATTTAAATTATAGCCCAATTTTAATTTAATTTCAGCCTATTGAAACCAGCCCAATTACATAATGCAATACCCAAGCCCAATCCCTATCTTACCCAACCCAATTCCCCTATGCAATCTGAGCCGTTGATTATTTCAAATCAACAGCCTAGATCTCCCCCTTCCTAATTTAACCCCTAATGACTACCCCCCCCCCTTCATTTCCCGGTTCCTATTCTCTCTCAATCATCTCTCTATCTCCCTCTCTCTAACTCTGGTTCTCTCCGGAACCTTCCATCTTGCATCTTCTCCGGCCATCTCTCTCGCCGGGAATCATGACCTCTCATCACTCATGGCCTATATCTCACCCAATGCTGGTTTGACACTGCCCTGAGGCCCTCAAGTGAACTTGGAGCGGTTCAACTCCTACTTATGGTCCTTCACGCCATTTTTCGGCTACCCATGGTCGTCCGAGTAAGGTTCTTACACTTTCCGGTGGAAATCAGTAAACCGTTAAGCTTTTCTATCCTCTTTGGGTTCTCTCTTTGAAACCATAACTTCTAAAACCTCAGATCTTTCTAGATCTGTATTAGATCTATACATATTTCAAGTATTTTTGATGTTTTCTTTAAGGGTTTTCCATTTTTTCATAAAACAATTTTTTTTTCCAACTAAGGTTTCTAAAAAACCTTTCTGCAAAAATGATTTCTTCAAGTTTAAGGGTTCTTCTGCGATTCTTATCGTATTTTTAATCGGTTTTTGTTAAAATATCTTTTTCATAGTTTATTATGTTAAAACTTTAGTTTTGACACTGTATTATAATCTTAGGTTTGCCTTTATTGATCTACTCTTTTGATTTGTATATGTGTTTGTCTCTTATGAATACGTACTGAGTTTTATATGATTTTATCCTATTTTTTCTCATTAGCGTTCTTGATTTTGGCTTCTTCTGATTATGTTGTAGTTGCTCTGTTTAATCCCTCTAGTTGTTACTGTTTTGTTTAGATGAATCTCTAATCCTATGTGATTTCTTGCTGCTACAGTCATTAGGGTTTCTGACTTTTTGATTCTCCCTGTTATATCATGTTTGTTTGTTAATCCCTTTAATCATTTACTGTGTGCTAGTATTGAATCCCTGATTCTATGTGATTTTTACTTGAATCTCCGATTTTCATGTCCTATTGTGTGTTTACTTCGTGTACTCACAGGAATCAGCATTACTCCTTTTTAAACCCCTAATTTTCTGTAACTGAACCTCTCATTGATCTTTTGTGATGATTTCCTTATTGATTTACATCCTTTAAATTATTTCCTTGCCTTATTTTGGTCAACTATGTTGTCACACAGAGTCTTATATTATTTACTTAATTAAAATATTCTGAACCTAGCCTCAATTGCATGTCCCATACTTGTACTATGCTAAGTTATTTCCTTATATGCTATATGCAGTCACATATGGGAACTTTTCTTATTTGTTATTTGCCTACTAACCGTTTGAACTTAACCCCTTCAATTAAGGGATACCTATAATGATTTTGCATTGATTGATACTCAACCCTTAATTAAGGGTTAACTTTGATTCCTACCTTATTTACCATTTGTTTTCAAACTATATATATACACTACTCTTTCATTAAGAAAAACAGAACAACTAATATGTTCAACTCTCTCTCTCACAACTAAAACTTACTCTCTCTTCTGTGCTACTTGCTACTATTCTAAGTTAGCCGGCTCCAAGCCAAGGCTAACTATTGTGCATCTCTTACTTCCTGCTTTGTTTTTCTACTTTCTTCACTCCACTAGTATGTTCTAATTCAGATTTATGTCCTCAAACCAACATGTTTCTATTACTGATGCAATTTATTTTGTTTCTAATCTGCTTCTATTTATTATTCTATTGTTCAACATGTAACTAAGACCATGAATCCCCTCTACCTTTTAAGCTATACTCTACTTGTCATAACCAACATGTCTTTATGTACTTGATACATGTTCTATGTGAATCTTCATGCCTATGTTTGGTATATTAGTTTGATTAGGTAAAATCCTACTGTCTTGAACTATTTGGTCATGTTATGTTAGTATAATCCTATACCCTACTGTATCCCCCAATCTCCTGAATCCTTGGGAGCTTCTAATTGCATGCCTATATGTGTTTATGCCTGCTACATGCTTACCCTTACTTGCTTTGTATTTATCCCTCAAATCCCATTACCCCTGCTTGTGATTGTTGGACTATTCATGGTCCTTTGTGTGATGTTGAAATTGGTGTTCCTGCTCTTTTGGTGGTTAAGCTTCTTTGTTATAAAACTATTCCAATCAAGTTTCCCTCATCAAAATTGTTTTCTCACTTACCCTTTTCAAAACTGTTTTCTTACTTAACCTTTTCAAAACTATGTCAAGCATTCTCACATATACTCTTAGAAGTCTAACTTTTACTCCCCTCTATGTGAGCATTTCCTTGGGACCCTTGAGTTCACTCTGAACTTTGACACACAGAGACTGGCCATTCCACACTGCACTTACTCTATTTTGGCTATGAAATCTGGGTGTGAGCACTGCCCCGGAGCCCTTGAGGTCCTTAGTGAACTCTGACACACCTGGATTATGAGAAGGCTGTGAAATAATACTTGGCATTGAGGACCTGGAGACTTGAACCCATTATGAAGGCTCCCTATAGTTAACTTCTCATTTTCTTATTTTTAGTTCATATTCAATGGTCTGTAATAATTAATTGTAAACAACTCTGGGGTCAGATAGTGAAAATGGGTGGGTGATATGCATGTTGTAGTATAATTAAGGGTAGAGACCATGTTTCTAGGTTTATTTTCTCTATGCGCAATAGCAGCTATGTTTAGGTACAACATGCCATGTATTATAGATCATGCTACTTAGGCTCATATATACTGCTTTCCTTTCAGCATGTCATCATTCACTGCACTCACTTAGAGATCCTGCTAGGACAAATAATTAAGTAAATTGTTATTATGTGATTCTGCTCATATAAACATGTTCTGAAACTTCATTAGAAGTCCTGTCCTAGGATAAATAATGTTAAATGCAATCATGTCTCACCATGCCTACGCACTTAGAGATCCTATTTCTAGGTAAACAACATTAACAAAATATATCACCTATGATATTCCTGAAATTGTGCATAATGTTGTGATTCTATGTGCATTTAGATATCCTGTTTAAGTTATTATGCATCATGTTGCATTAGAAATCATACTATAGGATCGTACTCATTTAACTACACTTAGTCTAAATACAGATGTCTAAAACAGTCCCCTGTTCTAAACAACTGGTAATTAATCCTTGCACATCTTCAACACCTAGAATTGCATGTTATCCTACACCTAGGCAAGCCTTAGGTAATCAACTTAAAAAATAAAATCAGAACTGTCTTTGTGATCATGTTTAACTGTCAGCATGCTTAAAACCAGTAGGCAAGCCTGATTAAGACTTCCTCTCTGAGTTATACAATAAATCTGTCTTTGTGTTATCACCTAGATACCATGCTTTAAGATTCTGAATTAATATGGACCTTAGTTGTGTATGAGACATGTTGTTTATGTGTACTGCGTGTGGAGGAATACTTGAGCCTTTATCTGCTTGCCATCCTTTCTCTTTATCTGCAGTCCTACTTGTTTTGTTATTTGTCGCCCTAGAATTTTTACCTTTAGAACTTGAGGGTCTGCCTAGCACCTCCCTTTAGTATAGGAGTCCTAATTTCCTCTGGGACTGATAGGAAGGGACGGGTAACAGCATGCAATAGAGGACGAGACCAACACTCATTTTTAATAACCTTACGGGGTGGGAAGGGTAGATATGGATATGATGACCGGTGCGCTAATACCACGTGTAGCCCCTCTTTGAGGAGTGATTATCGGGTATTGCATTGATGTAATCCATATTATTATAAGCCTAGGATACCCTTTATATGCTTAGATCGTAACCCTTTCGAAATCTAACCTTCTTTACTATTTTCAAACATTTGCATGCTTAAGACTTAAATCCCCTCTTATTTGAGCCTTTACTTATTATTTTCTAATTGTACATATTCACATAAACCATTTAGCCGGAAACCATACTTGTGGATCCTAAGGGGTGCCTAACACCTTCCCCTTGGGATAATTTCAAGCCCTTATCCAATCTCTGGTTAGCAGCATAGTTGTAGTTGAATCCCTTAGGTTCCCTAACGCACCGTTAAAATTATTAGATGGCGACTCTTCAAATTATGCAAACCCCTGTCCCAAAAGGAATGATTTGTCTCAACCAATGTCATAAACCCCTTTCAACCGGCCCCTAAAGGAGCGCTTGGGGGAAAAGGGGGGCTAACAAGATGGCCCAAAGATCTCTCAACTTAAAAATATTGATATTCACCTTAAAAATTATCTTTCCTTAACTTGATGCTTTAATATTGTTTGAGGCTTTCATTGGTTCCATATTTCTTTCTCTTTATACTATTACTCGATTCATTGAGAGGGTGTTTAGTCTTACATACTAGTACTAGTCCATATGTACTAACGTCCCTTTTGTCGGGGCGCTGCATCTTTAATAGATACAGGTAGTTCCACAGCAGACAGCATCGATCAGTGATAGCAGTACGCCCTTCTCAGCTGACTTGGTGAGCCTCACTTCTTCTCGGGGTCTTGTGTCTTTTATTCCTTATGTATAGTATTTTGAGGTATAGCCAGGGCCTTGTTGTTGCACCATCATATTACTCTTTTGTATGAATTAGAGGCTTCCTAGACATAGTGTGGGTTGTATCTTGATTTTGTAAAGTCAAACTAGAAATGTTGTATATGTATCACATATTTCCACTTCTAAATTATAATGTGTAATGTATTTTGGGAATTATAAATGAAGTAACTAATGGTAATGAAATTGTATTGTTCATGAAATCCTCTCATTGTCTAATGAATGGTATGCATCTTCACTATATTCATGGGTAAGGTCGGGTAGAAGGCATCAAGTAGGCTTTCTTGACAGGGATATCTTGATTGAGTGTCGATCACGCTCCCCAAGGTTGGGGAATGACAATTGTGTAAGGCTAATCATTGCCTTACTTTGTACAAGGCTAAACACTGCCCTTATTACCTGCATAGGTCTAAGCATTGTCATCCATACTTGCATGAGGCTAAGCTCTACCTCCATCATTGCATAAGGTTAAGAATTGTCTTCCTTTGCGTAGGGCTAAGCATTGCCCTCATCATATGCATAGGGCTAAGCACTGCCCTCATTACTTGCATGAGGCTAAGCTCTGTCTCCATCATTGCATAAGTCTAAGCATTGCCTTCCTTTGCATAGTCTAAGCATTTCCCTCTATACTTTCATGAGGCTAAGCTCTGCCTCCATCATTTCATAAGTCTAAGCATTGTCTTTCTATGCATAGGGCCAAGCATTGCCCTCATCGTTTGCATAAGGCTAAGCACTGCTCTCCATATTTTCATGAGGCTTAGCTCTGGTTCCATCATTGCGTAAGGATAAGCATTTCCTTTCTCTGCATAAGGCCAAGCACTGCCTTCATCATTTGCATAGGGCTAAGCATTGCCCTCTTACTTGCACAAGGATAAGAACTGCATTTCTCCATTCCTACATAAGGCTAAACCCTAACTTTGTCATCTACATATGACTAAGCTCTACATATCTTCTTTGTCGACAGTCAAGTATCTCCACATCCTTGCATTTTGTAGGTTGAAATATTGCCAAAATTGTAAGGCGTCATAGTTTAAAGGAACCATTTTCATGGATCGAGGACACCATTTCATGGCCTAAGAATCCGAATTTGCACATCATTATTCAAATGCGTCATAGTCCAAAGGCATCATCCTTATGTCCCAAGGGCACCATTTCATGGCCTACGAATCCCTTATCATACGCTTCATGGCCTAGGATGTCATGGTCTAAGGACATCATTCTCATAGTCCAAAGACATCTTACATGGTCCAAAAGGAATTTGCATCATATTTAAATTCTCGCACTCGCGGCAAAGATAGTATGACTGTTATGCATGTATATGTTTTCTGTACTCGTTGTATTTTAAGCTTTGCAGGTAACGGGGAAGGCCACCGTTCTTCAAACGGGAGTAATTATCGCTCTAGGTTCTGTTCAAACGTTCACATTCCTTTGATATCTCCAAGTAACTGCCAACCAATAGTCGAGCATTTCCTTTCCGTAATTGTTCCCCAATTACATCAACTCACGCATCCGTAACAATTGATTCTGCATTTATTATTATCAATACTCTCCATCTGTGATATCAACCATTCACGACACCATCCAATCCAAAAAAATCATTCTTTAAAGAATGTGATCTTTCTACAATGACTCCATATGCCTCATTCATCTTTAGATCCAGAATTACACACAACCTGATTTTCCAAAAATCAGGGATATGTAGGCAACTCAAGAACTAGAGTTCGACCTTCATATTTTGAAAATATCATATACCGTTCACATCTATTCGGACAAAATTGATTATCATCTCGTTTTTTTATACGACAATTCTTTCATCATTCTTGGGTAAAGAGGGGCAGCTGTTGATACTCAATTTTGCGCTCATGAGCTTCATTTAGCCTTTGTGAGTTAGTATATATTATAATATATTTTTATATATGTTTATGTAATATTTATAGGATATTATTCCGCACTATTACTCCATGACGTGTTTAAAATATTAATTTATTATCTTCATGGCATTTTCCTTAAGTTATTATTATGAAGGTTTTATACAAATAATTTTATTCATATTGTAGCATTTTTTATGGACTCCAACATTTTAACTGAAAAATATATCTTTATTATTTTTCTTAAAATTATTTATGAGTGCTCAGCTTTCCAAACTAGTTATTTATATTTTAGCATTTTTATACATATTTTATAATATTTACATTATCTCATGCAATTGCATTTGCATTTTTATACCAATTACATATTATTGCGACAATATCCTATATTTTAAATAATTATATTTATTATACTATTTATGTCAAAACAATAATTTAATATTTTTAAAATCATAACTTACTATTTTAAACTCCTTAATTTCATAAATGACATTTTTATACACTTATTAGCTATCTTATAATTTATTTTTTAATTAATTCTATATATTGCAAATTACAGCCCATATAGGCTGAAATTCGAACCAAAAGAGATCCAACCCCCCCTCCCCCAACACTTTGAGCCCAATAGCATGATCTAACACCCCTAACCGGTATGTGACCCGCCATCCGCCCCACTTCGCCCTTAGAATCCCACCCGTTGATTATAAGAGATCAACAGCCCACAACGAAACCCCCTTTCTTGCCTTATATCCCATAAATCCCGAACCCTATTACATTTTACACCGCCGCCGCCCTCAGACCCTCTCTCAAACTATACCCTAGCTTCCCCACTCCCTAAATCTTCTTTGAATCCAATCAGACCATGGAATATTCCATGATTTGTTTGCCTTCTTTGTGTTATCTCGTCCTTACTCACACGTTTATGGCATTGCTTAGTACTTGTCTGATGATACTTCAATCATTGGGATTCAAACAATACTTCATCTATATACATGTGAAGAGAGATGATTCTTGCACTCACGGGATGATTTACAATCTTGGAACCCTGGCTAGGGTTTGAAAGTCAATTTATTTCCTTTACAGGTTGTTTCACTGATTGCATGTTGTTTTCCCTATTCCTTGTTTGTGTGTGATTGATTTTTTCCTTGTTTGTTCACCTAATCGAACACTATATAAACCCCCTTCCCTTATTTCCCTAAAGAGACTTTAGTCACTACTCTCTCTCACTCGCACTTGTTCTATTTTGTTCTAGTTCTCTGAAAACCACTGTGTTCGATTTGTTCTTGGCTGGCTGAAAGCCAAGGACATCATGGTATTATTCAGTAACATCCTCTGGCACAAGAATTGCTCAGATCCCTTTTGGCTTATCTGAACTCTAAAGTGCTGGAGATCTTGAGGTTCTCATTGTTATCCTTCATTCGCAACTGCTGTAGAACTACTGTTGAAACTCTTATTTTCTCATTTTTGCTCGTTTCTCTTTGAAATTTGTTAGAACTCTTGAATCCTGCAGTTAATTGTTACATGGATATGTTTAGATTACCTATTTACTTGTTCGGATTTATACGTATTCTAGTTGCTATACTTATAAACCATGTATACCTTAGACTTTCATGATAAATCTCCCATGTAGGAACTTCAGTGTTCTTAGGAGTAAGTATATACCATTTATACATGATATTTTGTCTTAAACTTTAATGTTGGACCTTTCCTGTAAGAGTTTCTATTTGGTTATGTTCCTAGGACAAAGTCTTGAACATTATAGAGGATATGTGTTTGAGGTATTCCAATAGATCTATGTTTTCCTGGACATATGTGATTCTGTGTACCCCCTTAAGTATTTTACTCAGGGTATATGTCTGTAAGCTTTTCATGTGATTGGTAAAGTTTCTCTTGTCTTGCCTATGTGATAAAATCTCCAAAATGCCACTTGGGGAATCTTATTTCTTGGTTGGTCTGTGAATCCCAAAGATTGAAATTTTGAATGTATATGTGTTTCTTACATGAGTTATGAGTTTTGTGAATAACTTGTGCATAGTCTTCCGCTTGAAATTTCTATCTTGTGGGGGTGTTAGTTAGTAGAATTGGTCTTGTTGAGAATTTGGGCTTGATCTGTTGGACCTGATTTGGATACTGCGTGTTTTGTCCGCTTGACCACATGAACCCGGAACTTGGGCATGTTGATTTGCATGAAGTTCAAAGTTTTTGAAGGCCCATTTATATTACTGGGTTATTTGTGTATTTGTGTTGGTCTTGTACTTATTCATTTTGGGTATGTAATAATTGTAATATTGATAATGGGGGAAATAGTTAAAAAGGGGCCTGGGGTAGTTTAATTTCACATGATCGAGTAGAAAATATGCGTATAGGTCTGAAAGTATTGCATGCTCATTGGCAATTATGCTCTATGTCTGCGTATTATTTGTTAGTAAATATCATGCCCGACCTTCAATTTTGCCCATATCACTTAGAAATCATGATTTTTAGGACCTCAAATAATTGGTAAGTAAACATTGCCTATATGATTTGTGATATCATTTAGAAATCATGCCTACAGGACCTACACTATGATAATTTGTTCTATTATTTGCTACTACATATAGAAATCATGTTTTAGGACTCCATGCTTAAGGATCATGCCTATAGGATTTTATACTAAGTAATTAAAATTGTTGTGCTACCATTTTCTAAAACCATGCTCCTAATGCCTCACACCTAAAAGCCATGTCTATAGGACTGTTTTTAACTGTTGAACACTTAAAACAATGTGAGGCTTGAATCACCTAGAGATCTTGCTTATAGAATTTAACATTGAAGCCTGCCTTTGTTATGATATCAATGCATACATCATATCTATAGGTTGAATTAGTTCATAACGGGCCTCTTACGCTTTCCACGTGGAGACCATGTTTTAGGATCAAGTAATACGGATTAATTCTTAAATTGTCCAGCCCAATCTTTCAATTAGAAGCATGCCTACAGGACGATCCACCTTTAAGCCTGCCACTTCTGTCAACCCGTCAGTTAGTAACAGCTTGACACTTATATGAATCTAATAGTGGAGGTAAACATGAGCTCGTTTATGCTAACTATGTCTTTGGTGAAGTCCTACTTGTTTAAAATATTTGACGCCCAGTCTTTTAATTTTAAGCAGACTAGGATAAGTCTAGAACCTCCCACATAGTTATCCAACACCACCTAAACAATATGAATAGGACGGGTAAGCACATATAAGACAAAAGTTATAATTAAATTAATGCGCTTTAGGTAAACAACTTAAATATAGTTAATTGGGTAGTTGAGATGATAGTTTGTGCTCACTGGATAATACAAGAAACCATTGCACTTAAATGTCGCGAAAATATTATTTATGTTGCTCGGGGTGATCCTTTAGGCTAAAAAGTTTAGGAAGCCCCGAATGTGTCTAATTGTTCCTGTATATTTTTGTTACATCTCGCATTTTCGTACGTTAAAGTTTCATCTTCAGTTAATCGATGTAGACTCATGGATAGAGATTATCTTGAGGTTAACGTATTTATGCTATTTATACCAAGCGATAAGTAAGTGTCATGAAGGATAAAGGGTACACGAATTAAAGAAAATGAGTTTTGTTGAAGATTGTCGATTTGGGATAAATACGGTCCGAGCTATAATACCCGATATTTATGGACTAGTACCATACAAGGTATCATATGACCATGATAGTATGATGTATAAAGTAAATTAAAATGAGTAGTATTTTAAGTAATTTGAGATAATTCTTAATTATGTGGGTAATGGTTAATTATCGGGTAACGGGACATTACTTAATAAATTAATGAGTTATGAGATAAGACTAAAAACCCCTCCCACCCCCACGTGGCAGCAAGACACTACTAAGATATATGACTCTTATTCATATTGCGCTAGGTGTCCATCTAAAGTAATGGACATGAGACACTTACGTGTAAGACATTACAAGTTTGGTTTCATTTGGACTTAGAGTAATCAAGTGAGAAATCATATACCTTTCTTCCTAATTCAAAACATTTCAAAACAGACGCTAAAATCCAACAAGTTTTCAACAAAATTTCTTGCAACCAAACGATTCCAATGATAATTATTAGCACCTTAGCAACGTAAAATTTTGCGTTTCTAAAGGAGTACGGTGCAACTTTTTCCAAGAATATCATACGAATTTTTCCCTACTCCAGGTATGTTAAAGTTATCCCTTCTTTCTTTTTGGCATGATACAAAAAGAAACGAGCAAATGCACAGCTTTCATAAACAACTCTATTCATAGAAATACTAGGGGTCTTTATGTTCTTGATGCCCCATATCACGTAATATTATATCTTCTGTTCATGGGTCTCAGAATAATACACAGTTGATAAAGTTTATCTGAAAGGAATATTGAGATTTTAACATATTTTCATGCATTTCATTCATTTATACATGTACATTGACCCATGACCAAATAAAATTATATACGTGTATTTATATGTATATATATGTATATGGGATATGGGAAAAGGTCACGGCGTTATATACGTACCACCACCTGATCAGTTGGTATATGTTGATGATTTTTCCCATAGTGGCCAAGATGATATGATGGGATGCCCTTAGAGACTTGATGGTATTATGTACACATATACCTATGCATGACACGACATTTACACGCACGTGCATGATATTATAAATGTTTCAAGATTTACAAAGTGATTTAGACTTACAGTCGGAATTCTTTATTCCATGTTTCATCTATGTCTATTATGTACTGATTTTCATGCCTTACATACTCAGTACATATTCTATTGACGCCCTATTTCTCAGGGCCTGCGTTTCATGCCCGCAGGTGCAGGTAGGCAAGCTGACGGTTCCCCTTCTTAGGATCCTTGATCAGCAAGAGTTAGCGTGCTCCACTTGATCCGGAGATACCTTTTGATTTTGGTACGTTATTCTTGTATACATATATGGGTATGACATGGCCAAGTCCCATCCTTCTACAGTTGTATTTTTTATTAGAGGTCTGTCGACAGTTATGTATAGTTGGATAGTAAGTGGCCTTGTTGGCTTCCAGTTTTGGGTATATTGTTTTCTATAGTAGTCTTGCCGGCACACCCACTGTATTCCGCATGTATATGTACATATTTATTTTGAATAAGGTTCCCTCACGTATGTTATTCATGTTTATATATTGGATGCATGCTTAAGGATGTTCGACAGGTAGGACTCGGGCATCCGTCGCGGCCCACCGGTTTGAGTCGTGACAATTTTAGTGATTAGTACTTGGATTTGTTTAAGTAAGTTGAACACATTTGTAACTAAAAGGTTGTACCGATTAATATTAATGAATGAAGTATGCTCCTTCAAACTGTTCTTTTACATTATTTATGTTTTACTTCTTCAAATTAGTTAATCATTAGTAGTTGGATTATATTCGATCACCCGCATCCACCTAGAATAATTAATCACTTGATTTGATCTTTTATTCCCTTAGTTTGATAATGGATTAATTGGAATGCTCATTTAGGATAATTAATTAATAATTAAATATTCTCACATAGCTTAAATTCGGCCGGGAACCACTATTGTGGATCTCGAAAGGTGCCTAACACCTTCTTTTCGAGGTAAATTGAACCCTTACCTGATTTTTGGTGTGACACGGACTAGTCAAATAGAGTTATTTACGAATAGGTGCCCTGAGTCACCTTAAAATCGTTAGGTGGAGACTCTTCTCTTTTAATGCCCTTAAAAGAGTTTTCACACGTGAAACCCACTTTTGCGAGAAAACTGGGTGTGATACCTACAAGTCTGAATACCTAATACAAGCTTATCCAAAGTCTAAAAATACCACAATTAACCTCAAAACCAAGAATCGAAGGTCAAGATCATTCTCTTAAGTTTTAAACCTTCAAACTTTGCCGAATGTTTCCATATCACACTTAGATATTTCGGATCACATCCAGACTTTGCACACAAGTTTCAATCAACTAAATGAACCTATTCAAGGCCTCAAAACCACATAGGAGTCCGATAATAGTGAAGTCAACTTCCGGTCAAACCTATAAACTCCTCAAATCTTCAAATTGCCAACTTCGACAAATAGGGTCAAAACCTTCTAGGAATATTCAAATTCAAATCCAAACATATGCCCAAGTCAAAAATCACTATACGAATTTATTGAAACCGTCAAATTTCGATTCTGAGGTCGTTTATTCAAAGTCAAATATCGTTCAACTCTTCAAAATTAAAGCTTTCGAATTGAGAATTACTCTTCTAAATTAACTTTGAACCTTTCAAAATCAAACCAACTATACACGCAAGTCATGATACATCACATGAAGCTACTTAAGGTTTTAATCGCAAAATAAAATGCTAAAACTCAAAATGAACGACCGGGTTGTTACAATAATTTAATAGGAGTAAAATATATCCAAAAGCAATTGTTCTTAGAGAATGAAATACAGTCTACAACACTTTGGGTGTGTTTGGTATAACGGAAAATGTTTTCCGTGGAAAATGTTTTCCAGGAAAATCTTTTCTTGGAAAACAAGTAGTTATCTTATTCATTTTTCGATGTTTGGTACGCAAATTAAGGAAAATGACTTCTCAAGAGTATTCATAAATAATTTAGATATAATAAACATGAAAATATAAACTTTCGAACCAACAACCTTCCGAACCCATAAATGTCATAAACTTCTGAAATGCTAAACTTTCGATAACACGAAATTTCGAACCCGTAAAATTCCAAACACATAAACCTCCGAAATTATAACTTTGGAACTTGTAAGATTTTGAACATACAAACTGAAAAATGAAAACAAAAATCAAAAAATAAATAAAAAGAAAAATTTTAGGGGGGGGGGAGGAGGGCACAGGGTGTAGAAAAATGAAAAAACAAAAAATTAAAATTACAAAATAATTTGTGCGGGAGGGGAGACAGTAAGGTTGGGTGGCATGGTTGGGCAGAAAAATGAAAAAAACAGAAATTTGAAATTACCAAAAAAAAAAGTTAAACTTTTATTTGTGCAGAGAGGGGGAGGGAATGGTTGGTGCAGCAAAACGAAAAAACACAAATTTGAAATTATAAAAAAAATAAAAAATTTGCGAGGAGGGGAGCGGGGGTGATAACGGAAAAAAAAACTGAAATTTGAAAAAAAAAAGTCTTTTTGTAGATAGGGGTGGAGTGGGTAGGCGTGGGGTGGTGTTAGGTGGGTGGGTGTGGGGGTGGGGAAGGTTGAGAAGGAGTTTTGGAAAATATTTTCCCTTCTCTTGATAAGGAAAATATTTTCCTCCAATTTGAGGAAATGAGTTCATAAAGAAAATGTTTTCCAAGACATTTAAGCCAACCAAACATGGAAAAATTAAAAAATATTTTTCGCAAAATATTTTCCTTCATACCAAACACTTCCTTTGTCTTCAACCTCTAGCGGGTCATTTTGAAGTAGTTTAAGAACCCTTTTACAGACCCGTCCATTTCATAATTCCAAACACCAAATACCGTAATTAAAAACACAGAAGTGCTAGAAATTCGGTTTACTAATAATTTCCTACATTTGTTTGAATCAAAATGTTCAGAAACATATATGAAACTTAAAATATGTAACAATTATTTTGAAAACATATAAACTCTGAAAAATCACAAGGCAGAGGTTAAATGACTACTCCGGTACCAACTGTTAGAGCAAAATGCAGCGAAATAAAGATCAAACATACCTCCAGCCATTGTTACGATAGTGTCATCATCGAAGTCGATTCCCAAATCCTGGTGAGTCTTTTCCAGTGAGTCTTCTAAGCACTCAAAATCTCACTCTTAGATGGTATGAAGCTTAAAAAGATTTGTGCTTAGGGACCTTTACCAGATCCCAAATCCTAAGCCGGCCGTGATGGTGCCTATTGTCACACCCAAATTTCCTCCGTTGGGTATCGTGATGGCACCTAGTCTTAGGGACTAGGTAATTCTAACGGTTACTGAATAACAACAATATAAAAAGGAAAACTAACAGTCTTGATATAGAATCTCAACGGAATGAACAAACTTTTCCAAAACCGATAGTACAAGTCATAAGCTCTACGAATCTTCTACAAGTTCTAAGTACAACTGTTTGGAAGTAGATACAACAGTGTATGAATAATAAATACAAAGAAGGTGACTATGACACCTGCGAACGCAGCAGCAGGTTATCTTGAGTCTCCTCGGCAACCATCCACACAGCTACTACAATATATACCTGGATCTGCACACAAAAATATGCAGAAGTATAGTATGAGCACACCACAGCGGTACCTAGTAAGTATCAAGACTAACCTCGGTGGAGTAGTGACGAGGACTAGTCAAGACATCACCGGTATACAAAATAAATAACATGAATATAGAAATGATCGAATGTTACATCTATCTAAGACTTCTCAGGATAATCCACAACAATGACAATATAAAGCGGAAGGAAATTACATAAATCAATCACGAAACAGCACAAAAATACACAGAAAGATGGACAGTAAAACAAGCCGAATCGAAAGGAAACACAATACAATAGAGAACACTGCTAACTCAACTCCACGTCGGTTTGTTCACATCGGGCCTTAGCCATTAAAATCCATAACTGGTAGAATTCTTTAAACATCAGTTCATATGAAAAACTTTTGCAAACAAAATCATTTTAGTATGGAAGAGTTTACTTTGAAAACATACTTTATCCAAAAGTAGATATAAGTATAATTAATAGAGAGAATTACGTAAAACGCAGTTTCTTCCAAACTACGAAGCTTTCCAAAGAGGCTTTCCCAATAAATGGCTTCCAAATATCATTTTAGGCAAAACTAGTACTTTTCAAATATACCTTCTNCGGAATGTCACTTCGTGCTAACATAACATAACATGGCACGAAATGTCCCCTCGTGCTAACATAACATAACATGGCACGGAATATCCCCTCGTGCTAACACAACATAACCTGGCACGGAATGTCCCCTCGTTCTAACACAACATAACATGGCATAGAATTTCCGCTCGAGCTAAATAACATAAACATGGCACGGAATTTCCCCCATGCTAAATAACATAAACATGGCACGGAATGTCCCCTCGTGCTAAATAACATAAGCATGGAACGGAATGTTCCCTCGTGCTAAATAACACAAACATGGCACGGAATGTTCCCTCGTGCTAAATAACATAAACATGGCACAGAATGTTTCCTCGTGCTAAATATCATAAACATGGCACGGAATGTTCCCTCGTGCTAAATAACATAAACATGGAACGGAATGTTCCCTTGTGCTAAATAACAAAAACATGGCACGGAATGTTCCCTCGTGCTAAATATCATAAACATGGCACGGAATGTCCCCTCGTGCTAACACAACATAACATGGCACGGAATGTTCCCTCGTGCTAACACAACATAACATGGCACGGAATGTCCCCTTGTGCTAACACAACATAACATGGCACGGAATTTCCCCTCGAGCTAAATAACATAAACATGGCACGGAATTTCCCCTCGTGCTAAATAACATAAACATGGCACGGAATGTCCCCTCGTGCTAAATAACATAAGCATGGCACAGAATGTTCCCTCGTGCTAAATAACATAAACATGGCATGGAATGTTCCCTCGTGCTAAATAACATAAACATGGAACGGAATGTTCCCTCGTGCTAAATATCATAAACATGGCACGGAATGTTCCCTCGTACTAAATAACATAAACATGGCACGGAATGTTCCCTCGTGATAAATATCATAAACAT
Source organism: Nicotiana knightiana (assembly GCA_005239525.1). Lineage (NCBI taxonomy): Eukaryota > Viridiplantae > Streptophyta > Magnoliopsida > Solanales > Solanaceae > Nicotiana > Nicotiana knightiana. Next base: position 41,574 of record ML401379.1, on the reverse strand, counting down.
GGCATGGCATTATCCTTCGTGCTTTACACTCTTCCTCACCCAAACAATATCAAGAACTACAGTTTGGCAAGGAAAAACCAACAATATGACCCATAAATCACCACAACCCGGCAAGGGAGTCAACAATACAAACAATATCATTAACAGCATAATCAGTAATAGAAACCACAACATCCCGGCAAGGAAATCAACAGCACAAACGATATTATTCATAGCATAAACAGTAATAGGAACCATCACATCCCGGCAAGGGAGTCAACAATACAAACCATATCATTAACATCATACATAGTAACAGAAACCATAACATTCCGGCAAGGGAAACAGCTACAACCATNATAACATAAATGTCTAACAATTAGACCTAAGTGGCACTTAAGGGAATAGTCATATAAATCACAATGTAAGACTCACGGGCATGCTTGACTCCAACGAATAAATGTTCCAACTACGGCTAGTCAACTATAAGGCTAGATGACACTAATTATAGTCAATTAGGCAAGCTAGGAAGAAAATATAGCATGATGATAAGAGAAGTAGAATATTCTGTTAAGTCAAGTCAAGTCAAATAGCCAACGAAGAATCCAAAAACAAGTAATTCTAATTTAAATAGGAAGGAATGAAATTAACAACCAAGGATTCAAGTATAACAATTACAAATCATACACATGTAATATAAGAATCTACGAATCCTAAAAGGGAAATCTAATTGCAAATAAGTACGAGCACACACTCGTCACCTCGCATACTCGGACTACAATCAACAAGGAAGACTCAATCCTAAGGGGTAGATCCCCCACACAAGGTTAGGCAAGATGCTTACCTCAAAGACGACAACCCGATACTCAAAAATAGACTTCTCGAGCGGAAAGACCTCTGGGCGGCTTACAATCAACTAAAACAACGTCAAAATACACATAAAATGTATAAGGAACGATTCATAATAATATAGTCTCAATCTTTAAAATCATAAAAATCGACCCAAAAGTCGACTCCCCGGCCCGCACCTCGAAACCCGACAAATTTTATAAATTCCGGTTACCCAATCTGATACGAGTTCACCCATACTAAATTTATCCAATTCCGATAACATTTGGTCTTTCAAATCATGATTTTTCATTTTAGAAACTTCCTTTCAAAACCCAAAATCCCCTCAACCCAAAACACAAATTAAATGATGAAAATAAGAACTAATTCATGAAATATAATTAATTCTAGTGGAAGACACTTACCCATTCGATTTGTGTGAAAACCCCTCAAGGAATCGCTCAAAATCGAGTTCTAGAAGTCAAAATATGTATAAAATGGTGAAACCCCGATTTTGGAAAACTTATATTTTTCCCAGATGTTTAATGAATCGCGATCGCGGAACATTGATTGTGATCGCGGAGAAGAAAAGAAAGGCTGCCCAGGCTTAAAGTACTGCGATCGCGGGGGAAATAATGCGATCGCGAAGAGGAACAATTGCCACTGGCCAAAACGCTCTATGCGATCGCGAAGGCACGTGTGCGATCGCGTATGAAAAGTTACTTGCTGCCCAAATTGCCACACTATGCGATCGCAAAGCGTGGAATGCGATCGCGTAGAAGAGATAACTGGATGCCCTGCTGGACCACTATGCGATCGCGATGCTCTAGATGCGATCGCGAAGAAGAATAAAGTATACCCCTGCGATTGCGGTAGATTATGTGCGAACGCATTGAAGGAAAGTCTAGGCTGCTCAAAGAGACACTATGCTATCGCGACTACTCCTATGCGATCGCATAGAAGGAAACCAGAATGCAGGTTCAACAGTTCAAAATAGGGAAAATGAACCATGAAACCCATCTGAAACACACCCGAGACCTCGGGGCTCAAAACTAAATATACACACAACCTCAAAAATATCCTATGGAGTTATTCGAGTAATCAAAACACCAAAATAACATTATAAACATCGAATTAAACCTCAAAATCAATGAAATTTCTCAAAACATCTTTAAACATCAAATTTTGCATTTTTGACCCGAATCACGTCAAACCAAGTCTGTTTATTACCAAACTTCATAGCTAACACATATAAATTATATCGAACCTGTACCAGGCTTCGGAACCAAGATACGAGCCCGATACAACAGGTTTCACATCAAATTTCATTTTCAAAAACTTTTATATTTTCAGAAAATAATTTTCTTTAAAAAGTCATTTCTCGTACTTGGGACCTCGGAATTCGATTCCGGGCATACGCCCAAGTCCCATATTTTTCTACGGACCCTCTGGGACCGTCAGATCACGGGTCCGGGTCCGTTTACCAAAAAAGTTGAGTGAAGTCAATTTTATTCAAATTTCTAATACAAAATTATCATTTTTATCAGCTTTTCACATAAAGGCTTCTCGGCTACACGCCCGGGCTGCGTGCCAAATCGAGGTGATATAGAAGGAGGTTTTCACAACCTCGGAACATATAATTAGCTAGAAAAATACGGGATGACCTTTTGGGTCATCACATCCTCCCCCTCTTAAACAAACATTCGTCCTCGAACGTGCCAGGATTCACCTTGAACTTATCCAATCACTGATTATACACTTCTAAAACATACCCGCGGGTGATCCCACGTCACCCCAACCCACGAAAGCCTGATGAAACAATCACAACTGCAATATAGCCTTCACAACACCACTGATAAGGCTCATACCTCTACTTCTCACCCTCTACTCATTTACAAAAGATCCGATTCTAAATCCATATCCGGTATTAGCCTCAATCAGCTACATCAACTCATGACTACACCCACAAGGCACGACCACACAACATAGTACATCACACATAGGCTCACATAACACTTTTGATCATAATAGTTGCCCGAAATCAACTCGACATTGGCAATTAGCCCCACATCTGAAAGAACTCTGTTCCCAACCCCATACACTGATAATGATGCAATGAACATGAAATATTCATTATTAAACACCCTAGTCACCAGCCATGACTGACACCACCGGGCACACATCCCGCAAACTAAACTAAAGAAAACACATAATGAAATGAATTAATATGAAAATGGAAACATATAAAGGAACTATCAAACAAGCCCATAGGCACAACTCTCAATCAATGTCGACTTACCAAAAGCAATATAACATGGAAGAAGCAAAGCATATGAACAAATCATAAGGATACCATCCTGATAAAATTTCCACTGCGGTACTCAGCCCAGTCCAAACATATCGGATAAAAAATATTACGAGGACCTCGCCCTCAACTCTGATTCTTACACCGAAAATATATCATACCAATTGAAATTCCTCCGCTAATTCATCTCAGCTGATAAAATCATAGCGCTAGCTGATCTCATATCTCGGTGGAATATCAAATCACAACTCGTAAGCAAAATATTTAGGAAAATCACCTAAAGCTTACCACGAAGAACAACAAGGACTCACTTACAGTTTCACGACTATCAAAAATGAAATAAACAACGATAGACACGGGCTACTACTCATAGAATCTCCCAACAGGAGCAAACACAAAATAGAGTGCAAAATATGGAACTCACTCACAAATGAAACAACAAATAAGGGAACTCGTCCCGACCAGCAGAACTATAATGAAATACAACTGGTGCCCCTTTGTAACACATCAAAACATACATGTGTGATAATATCTGGCACATCGGCCTCCGGCCTACTATATGCAACACATAAATGGGTCGGGCCTCCCCCTCTTAGGCGCCCCCTACTCACCTGAATACCCTGCTATCACACACCTACCTGAATCCTGGGACAATCTCTCACCCTGTGGCTAACATCTCCACACTGAAAACAATCTCGCTGCTGACATAGCTGTGGAAAAACACACAATACGAATCCTCTGAGACCCATGAGTACCTGATATCCCATGCAAAGATGGTAATGCAAACTGAGTTGGTTGACCCACAAACTTCTATCGTGTCGTACCTTGCCTCCATAATATGGACCAGTAGATTCCTTCGATCTACGAGGCCTCATTTCCTCCCTGAACTCTCTCCCTGATCTTGCATGTCCTCTCGCTCCCGGTACCACATGCTCTCTAACCGGCGAACGATCCCCACTACCTGCTAAAACGAGGCATCCTACTCTAACTCTCGAGTCCCACTAAACCGAATATCATGCCTAAATCTCCCAAATGACTCTACGGACTCATGTCCTAACTAAAGCAACCAAGCGAAATGCATGTATGTCCCACTCACTGAATCTAACGGCATGCTCTAATAGTGACACTACGCCCTGATTCAACTGCTCAAACTCCGCGCACCGTACATCCCGAAGGAACTGAGGTGCAACCTCCCTCAAATCATCTCCGAAAGACTGAATCCATGCTAGTGAAGCTAACTTGGTCAGGTGACCCCAACTCATATGCCGCCAACACTGATCAACCCACTACTCTGAACCTGAGACGTGACAAAAGCAATCCCGCTCATCTCCATAATACCCGAAGTACGAAGAATATAGTGACACTTCCCCAGAAAGCCGTGGTATCATCCGTCACCAATCCACTGAAAGATAGGAGGGTGGTACTTCCTGTACCTCTACCGTCCAAGGTATTCTTCCTCCGATGCTACTGTCCTAACCACGGGCTGAACTGAAACCACATGTCGTGGTGTCATGACAACGGGTATCTGACCAATGTGATCTCGCTACTTTGTAGTATAGACGGTGGGAGTCTGAACTCCTCCCCTAATCTGTGAAGCATCTGATGCACTAGAATCAACCCTGCCTGAGTCAACGTACCACTTATACTCAAAATTGCGCTCAGGTCTCCTGAAGTCTGGGGTAGCAACAAGCGGCCCCAGTACCTGTCCCCCAACTAGAACTACTGACGACTCATCAACGGCTGCTCTGGTAGGCACCTTAAATGCAGCACGGTCTCCTCGTTGGCCCCTGTCTCTGACCCTTGCGATACTTGCTTCAGGGTAACATCATCAGGAACCGCCATTCGTGTCCTCACCATCGGTGAGAGAATGGAACGATAACTTCAAACTTCAAGATCAATAAACTCGCACGATAGGAATGAAGGAAGTGAAATTCTCCTAATAGTTTCGTAGCCTCTCGAAGATAAGTACAGACGTCTCCATACTGATCCGCAAGACTCTACTTAACTCGCTTATGACTCGTAGCACCTATGAACCTAGGGCTCTGATACCAACTTGTCATGACCCAAATTCCCTCAGTTGGGTATCGTGATGGCACCTAGTCTTAGGGACTAGGTAAGCCTAACAGTTACTGAATAATAACAATATAAAAAGGAAAACTGACAGTCTTGATATAGAATCTCAACGGAATGAACAAACTTTCCCAAAACCGGTAGTACAAGTCATAAGCTCTACGAATCTTCTACAACTTATAAGTACAACTATTTGGAAGTAGATACAAAAGTGTATGAATAATAAATACAAAGAAGGTGACCAGGTAAGCCTAACGGTTACTGAATAACAACAATATAAAAAGGAAAACTAACGGTTACTGAATAACAACAATATAAAAAGGAAAACTAACAGTCTTGATATAGAATCTCAACGGAATGAACAAACTTTCCCAAAACCGGTAGTACAAGTCATAAGCTCTATGAATCTTCTACAACTTCTAAGTACAACTGTTTGGAAGTAGATAAAACAGTGTATGAATAATAGATACAAAGAAGGTGACTCTAACACCTGCGAACGCAGCAACAGGTTACCTTGAGTCTCCTCGGCAATCATCCACACAACTACTACAATATATACCTGGATCTGCACACAAAAATGTGCAGAAGTGTAGTATGAGTGCACCACAGCGGTGCCTAGTAAGTATCAAGACTAACCTCGGTGGAGTAGTGACGAGGACTAGTCAAGACACCACTGGTCTACAAAATAAATAACATGAATATAGAAATGACCGAACGTTACATCTATCTAAGACTTCTCAGGATAATCCACAACAATGATAATATAAAGCGGAAGGAAATTACAGAAATCAATCACGAAACAGCACAAAAATACACAGAAAGATGGACAGCAAAACAAGACGAATCAAAAGGAAACACAATACAATAGAGAACACCGATAACTCAAATCCACGTCGATTTGTTCACATCGGGCCTTAACCATTAAAATCCATAACTGGTAGAATTCTTTAAACAGCAGTTCATATGAAAAACTTTTGCAAACAAAATCATTTTAGTATGGAAGAGTTTACTTTAAAAACATGCTTTATCCAAAAGTAGATATAAGTATAATTAATAGAGATAATTACGTAAAATATAGTTTCTTTCAAACTACGAAGCTTTCCAAAGAGGCTTTCCCAATAAATGACTTTCAAATATCATTTTAGGCAAAACTAGTGCTTTTCAAATATTACCTTCGATGTAAAAGTCATTCAAATATAATCATTTCAAAACCATTACTTTTTCAATAATACTTTTCAATAAAATCCCTTGATAAAAATATCCTCAAGATTTATCCACCGGAACTCAGTCCGTCACTCAAAAATTTCCATGCAGTACAGGAGGAATATCAAATCTTGCCAATAAATGCAGTAAATAGCAAACATGAACGACGAAAATAATAATGCATAAATACGGCACGGAATGTCCCTTCGTGCTAACATAACATAACATGGCATGGAATGTCCCCTCGTGCTAACACAACATAACATGGCACGGAATGTCCCCTCGTGCTAACATAACATAACATGGCACGGAATGTCCCCTCGTGCTAACATAACATAACATGGCACGGAATGTCCCCTCGTGCTAACATAACATAACATGGCACGGAATGTCCCCTCGTGCTAACACAACATAACATGGCACAGAATGTCCCCTCGTGCTAACACAACATATCATGGCACGGAATGTCCCCCCGTGCTAACACAACATAACATGGAATGGAATTTCCCCTCGTGCTAAATAACATAAACATGGCACGGAATGTCCCCTCGTGCTAAATAACATAAACATGGCACGGAATGTTCCGTCATGCTAACTAACATAAACATGGCACGGAATGTTCCCTCGTGCTAAATAACATAAACATGGCACGGAATGTTCCCTCGTGCCATGTTTATGATATTTAGCACGAGGGGACATTCCGTGCCATGTTATGTTATGTTAGCACGAGGGGACATTCCGTGCCATGTTATGTTATGTTAGCACGAGGGGACATTCCGTGCCATGTTATGTTATGTTAGCACGAGGGGACATTCCGTGCCATGTTATGTTATGTTAGCACGAGGGGACATTCCGTGCCATGTTATGTTATGTTAGCACGAGGGGACATTCCGTGCCATGTTATGTTATGTTAGCACGAGGGGACATTCCGTGCCATGTTATGTTATGTTAGCACGAGGGGACATTCCGTGCCATGTTATGTTATGTTAGCACGAGGGGACATTCCGTGCCATGTTATGTTATGTTAGCACGAGGGGACATTCCGTGCCATGTTATGTTATGTTAGCACGAGGGGACATTCCGTGCCATGTTATGTTATGTTAGCACGAGGGGACATTCCGTGCCATGTTATGTTATGTTAGCACGAGGGGACATTCCGTGCCATGTTTATGATATTTAGCACGAGGGAACATTCCGTGCTAAATAACATAAACATGGCACGGAATGTTCCCTCGTGCTAAATATCATAAACATGGCACGGAATTTTTCCTCGTGCTAAATAACATAAACATGGCACGGAATGTTCCCTCGTGATAAATATCATAAACATGTCATGGCATTATCCTTCGTGCTTTACACTCTTCCTCACCCAAACAATATCAAGAACTACAGTTTGGCAAGGAAAACCCAACAATATGACCCATAAATCACCACAACCCAGCAAGGGAGTCAACAATACAAACAATATCATTAACAGCATAACCAGTAATAGAAACCACAACATCCCGGCAAGGAAATCAACAGTACAAACGATATCATTCACAGCAGAAATAGTAATAGGAACCATCACATCCCGGCAAGGGAGTCAACAATACAAACCATATCATTAACAGCATAGACAGTAACAGAAACCATAATATTCCGGCAAGGGAAACAGCTACAACCAATCTCACCTAAATAGTTTATTTCACGGAATAACACTCGGCTTAAAACAAAAGGCCCGATAATAGGAAACATCAAGGAAATACCAATAACATAAATGTCTAACAATTAGAACTAAGTGGCACTTAAGGGAATAGTCATATAAAATGTACGACTCACGGGCATGCTTGACTCCAACGAATAAATGTTCCAACTACGGCTAGTCAACTATAAGGCTAGAAGACACTAATTATAGTCAATTAGGCAAGCTAGGAAGAAAATATAGCATGATGATAAGAGAAGTAGAATATTCATTTAAGTTAAGTAAAGTCAAATGGCCAACGAAGAATCCAAAAAAAAGTAATTCTAATTTAAACGGGAAGGAATGAAATTAACAACCAAGGATTCAAGTGTAACAATTACAAATCATACATAGGTAATATAAGAATCTACGAATCCTAAAAGGGCAATCTAATTGCAAATAAGTACGAGTACACACTCATCACCTCGCATACTCGGACTACAATCAACAAGGAAGACTCAATCCTAAGAGGTAGTTCCCCCACACAAAGTTAGGCAAGATACTTACCTCAAAGACGACAACCCGGTACTCAAAAATAGACTTCTCGGACGGAATGACCTCCGGACGGCTTACAATCAACTAAAACAACTTCAAAATACACATAAAACTTATAAGGAACGATTCCTAATAATTCTCAATCTTTACAAAATCATATAAATCGACCCAGAAGTCGACCCCCGGGCCCGCACCTCAGAACCTGACAAATTTTATAAATTCTGGTTATCCATTCCGATACGAGTTCACCCATACTAAATTTATCCAATTCCGATAAAATTTGGTCTTTCAAATCATGATTTTTCATTTTAGAAACTTTATTTCAAAACCCACAATCCCCTCAACCCAAAACAACAATTAAATGATGAAAACAAGAACTAATTCATGAAATATAACTAATTCTAGTGGAAGAACACTTACCCATTCGATTTGTGTGAAAAACCCTCAAGGAATCGCCCAAAACCGAGTTCTAGAAGTCAAAATATGTATAAAATGGTGAAACCCCGATTTTGGAAAACTTATATTTTGCCCAGATGTTTAATGAATCGCGATCGCGGAACATTGATTGCGATCGCGGAGAAGAAAAGAAAGGTTGCCCAGGCTTAAAGTACTGGGATCGCGGGGGAAGTAATGCGATCCCGAAGAGGAAGAATTGCCACTGGCCAAAACGCTCTATGTGATCGCGAAGGCACGTGTGCGATCGCGTATGAGAAGTTACCTACTGCCCAAATTTCCACACTACGCGATCGCGAAGCGTGGAATGTGATCGCATAGAAGAGATATCGGATGCCCTGCTGGAACACTATGCGATAGCGATGTTGTAGATGCGATCGCGAAGAAGAAGAAAGTATACCCCTGCGATCGCGGTAAATTATGCGCGAACGCAATAAAGGAAAGTCTGGGCTGCTCAAAGAGACACTATGCGATCGCGACTACTCCTATGTTATTGCTTAGAAGGAAACCAGAATGCAGGTTCAACAATTCAAAATAGGGAAAATGGACTCGAAACCCATCCGAAACACACCCGAGACCTCGGGGCTCAAAACCAAATATACACACAACCTCAAAACATCCTGCGGACTTATTCGAGTAATCAAAACACCAAAATAACATCATAAATATCGAATTAAACCTCAAAATCAATGAAATTTCTCAAAACATCTTTAAACATCAAATTTTGCATTTTTGACCCGAATCACGTCAAACCAAGTCCGTTTATTACCCAATTTCACAGATAACACATATAAATCATATCGAACCGTTACCAGGCTCTGGAACCAAGATACGAGCCCGATACCACAGGCTTCATATCAAATTTCATTTTCAAAAACCTTTATATTTTTGAGAAAATAGTTTTCTTTAAAAATTTATTTCTCGTACTTGGGACCTCAGAATTTGATTCCGGGCATACGCCCAAGTCCCATATTTTCCTACAGACCCTCCGGGACCGTCAAATCACGGGTCCGAGTTCGTTTACCAAAAATGTTGACCCAAGTCAATTTTATTCAAATTTCTAATACAAAATTATCTTTTTTATAGTTTTTCACATCAAGGCTTCCGGGCTACACGCCCGGGCTGCACACGCAAATCGAGGTGAGATAGAAGGAGGTTTTCACAACCTCAGAACATAGAATTAGCTAGAAAAATACGGGATGACCTTTTGGGTCATCACACCTATCATGATACTAAGCTAGCCAATCTACCGCGAAATAACATAAGGACTTTCCCTTAATCCAAAATTGTTCGATATTCCATAAAATTCTTCCGGTTTAACAGTTTAAAGCAACGAAACAAAAAAAAATAGTTTATACACCGCCCTAAAACCTGGAGTCAACCGTTATAAACATCTACAAACATTACAACGTACTACTATTTCCTTACTACAACTAGTTCTAGGGAAATGATATCAAATAACAGGGTAAGAAGGGAAAGAGAGCATGCTGTGGACGCCAAACAGCTACCTCAAAATCCCGAACAAAGCTCCAAGAGAATGCGAAAATAGCTAGCACTAAGACCCAATACCTGAATCTGCACACGGGGTGCAAGGAGTAATGTGAGTATGACAGCTCAGTAATAATGAAACTAAATAATGTCTAAGGCAACGAAACACGTAAAAGCAGTCATAAATACACAGAAAATGAACTCCTTCTTTCAGAAAACACAAATACCATGCCTTATAACATTTCAAAGTCAATCTCGGTAAATATCATTTGAAAATGTGCCTTTTCACAAATTCCATAGAAATCAAAACGATTCAGTATATAAGTCGATGGGGTTCACAATAGTCTTCCAGATGGAAACATGTATCATAAATTTCCCTCGGGCGTATCATCACTCATCATCAGTCACTCATCATGTCTCAAATCCACTCAACATCAGCCCCTCGGGCTACCTCAAAATCACTCGTGCCTCCCAAATCACTCGTCACTCGGCACTCGGCACTCGCACTTAGTAGGTACCTACGCTCCCAATGGGGGTGTACAGACTCCGGAGGGGTTCCTACAGCCCCAGCGCTAATATCAATCCATCTCGTGGCATAATCACTCTGGCTCTCGGCCTCTCACATATCATAAATAGCGCAACATGTTGCGGCGTGCAGCCCGATCCCATAATGTCCTCTCAACATAGGCACTCGGCCTCACTCAGTCAGAAATCTCTCAAAGCCACTCGGGTTATCAAGTAAACGGGGTACTCGCTCCAAAATATCATTTTATATCACAAAAGTAGTGTAAATGAGACTGAGTTTCGAAATCAGTTAAACTTGAAATGACTGAGTGTAAATCATAAGTCAACACAGTGAGGAATAGTAGTAAACAGCCCCCAAGGCGTCCAAACAGGTCGGCACAAGGCCCCAAACGTGGCGTACAGCCTAAAATATAATAATAGTCTTAAAACATGAATATCATATGAACTAGAATCAAATACGCAACTTAATAGTTGCCACGGGACGGACCAAGTCATAATCCCCCAACTGTATGCGTCACACACTCATCATATAGTATGTGCGCCACTCCAAACAGTAATAAAAATGTGAAGTTCGGGGTTTCATACCCTCAGGACAAGATTTACAGTCATTACTTACCTCAAACCGGCCCAAATACTAATCCGATGCACTTGCCACTCGAATCGGCTCCCGATTTCTCCGAATCTAACGAAAACCAGATTAATATCATCAATAAATTCTAGGAAGACGAAACCCATTCGAAAATTATCAAAATTAAGCAGAAATCCCGAAAATGGCCAAACCCGACCCCCGGGCCCACGTCTCGGAGTTTGATAAAAATCACAAAACTAGAATCCTTATCCTTCCACGATTCTACCCATATAAAATACACCCAAATCCAACCACAAATGACCCCTCAATTCCTCAATTCAAAATCTCCAAATTCCCAAGCCCTAAACCTCCAATTTAGTCGCTAATTTTCCATAATTTCACCCCTAATCAGTCAAATAACACCATAGAAATGAGTTTTAGGTCCGAAAATCTTACCTCCACGAAGTTCTTTTGATTTCTCAAATCCACTTTGATGAAATAACCAAATTTCACGAAGGATGGTATTTATACTCTCTATCCAGTGAAATCGCACCTGCGGACCCGCACATGCGGTCCCAGGTGCGCTTCTGCGGAATTCCCCTAAAAATCCAACCTAGCACATGCGGTCAATAAGCCCGGACTTGCGATCCGCACTTACGACCCAAGGTTCCACATCTCAAAAATAGCTTAGCCCCTCAAACTCCGCATCTGCGGCTCCCAGACCGCACCAGCGACCTCGCACCTGCGGCTCCCCCCTCCGCAGGTGCGGAAACCCAGAAAGCTTTACACCAGTAGTTCCACATTACCAAATCATGCCGATAATGATCCGAACTCATCCCGAGGCCTTCGGACCTCAACCAAAAGTTCCAACAAGTCATAAATGATCACCCGAACCTAGTCGAACCCTCGGAACACCCAAGAAACCAACCCATGATTCAAGCCTAAGGATTTTTCAAACTTCTGAAAATAACCAATGATTCCGAAACTACCCAAAACTCGTCTGAATGACATGAAGATTTGCACACACATCCAAAATGACGCAACGAACCTGTTCCAACTTCCGAAATTCCACTCCGACCCCGATAGATAAATTTCCACTACCGACCGGAAATTGCCAAAAACTAAATTTCGCCAATTCAAGCCTAATTCTACTCCGGACCTCCGAATGACATTCCGAACACACTCCTAAGTCCCAAATCACCTAATGAAGCTATCTGGGCCACAAAACCCCCCATTCCGAGATTGTTTACTTAATAGTCAACTTCTGATTGACTTTTCTAACCATAAGACCAACTTAAGAGACTAAGTGTCTCATTTCTCACCACGACCACTCAGAACCCGAACAAACCGACTCAACATGACATAATTAGGACAAGCAACACACGATAGAGTAGAAATAGGGGAAATAGGGCTAAATCTTACGGAACGACCGGTCGGGTCGTTACATTCTCCCCCTCTTAAACAAACGTTCATCCCCGCAATGTCTAGAAACATACCTAGAGTCTTAAATAAGTGAGGATATCTGCTCCGCATCTCCCGCTCGGTCTCCCAGGTGAACTCCTCCACCGACTGCCCTCTCCACTGCACTTTCACTGAAACTATATTCTTAGACCTCAACCTTCTAACTTAATGACCCAAAATGGCCACCGGCTCTACCTCATATGACATATCACCCTCAAGATGAACCGTGCTGAAGTCCAAAACATGAGACGGGTCACGAACATACTTCCGAAGCATGGAAACATAAAACACTGGATGAACACTCGATAAGCTGGGTGGCAAAGCAAGTCTATAAGCCACCTCTCCAACTCTCTGAAGCACCTCAAACGGCCCAATGAACCGGGGACTCAACTTCTTCCCGAACCACATAACACCTTTCATGGGTGACACCTTCAGTATCACCTTCCTCCTAACCATGAAAGACACATCCCGGACCTTCCGGTCCGCATAACTCTTCTGCCTAGACTGCGTCGTGCGAAACCGCTCCTGAATCAACTTCACCTTATCCAACGCATCCTGTACCAAGTATGTGCCCAATAGCCTAGCCTCACCCGGCTCAAACCAACCAATCGGTGATCTACACCCCCTACCATATAAAGCCTCATACGGAGCCATATGGATACTCGACTGATAACTGTTATTATATGCAAACTCCGCGAGTGGCAGAAATTGGTCCCATGAACCCCCAAAATCAATGACACATGCACGCAACATGGCCTCCAGAATCTGAATAGTGCGCTCTGACTATCCGTCCGCTGAGGATGAAATGTTGTGCTCAACTCAACCTGAGTACCCAACTCTCTCTGCACGGCCCTCCAAAACTGAGATGTGAACTGAGTACCTCTGTCAGAAATGATAGAAACTGGGACACCATGCAACCGGACAATCTCCATTATATAAATCTCAGCTAACCGTCCGAAAAATAAGTAGTACCAACAGGAATGAAGTGCGCGGACTTGGTCAGCCAATCCATAATAACCAATATAGCATCGAACTTCCTCGAAGTCCGTGGGAGTCCAACTACAAAGTCCATGGTGATCTGCTCCCACTTCCACTCCGGAATATCGAACCTCTGATGCAACCTACCTGGCCTTTAGTGCTCATACTTGACCTGCTGGCAGTTGAGACACGGAGCTACAAACTCAACAATATCCTTATTCATCCACCTCGACCCGTAATGCTGTCTCAGATCCTGATACATCTTCGCGGCACCTGGATGGATGGAATACCGCAAGCTATGGGCCTCTGCTAGAATCAACTCTCGAAACCCATCCAAATTAGGCAAGAATATATGACCTTGCATCCGCATAACCCCATCATCGCCAATAACTACATCCCTGGCATCACCTCGCCAAACACTATCCTGAAGAACGAGCAAATGTGGGTCATCATATTGGCGCTCTCTGATCCGGTCATAAAGAGAAGACATGCAGGCTACACAAGCTAATACCCGGCGGGGCTCTGATAGATCCAGTCTCACCAACTGACCCGCTAAGGCCTGAACATCAAGTGCTAAAGGTCTCTCTGCTGCTGGAAGATATGATAGACTCCCCAAACTCTCTGCTCTGTGACTCAAGGCATCGGCCACTACATTGGCCTTCCCTTGATGGTATAGGATAGTGATACCATAGTCCTTGAGATGCTCCAACCACCTCCCCTGACGCAAATTCAGATCCTTCTGCTTAAATAGATGCTACAAACTACGATGATCAGTGAAAACCTCACAATGTACCCCATACAAATAATGATGCCAAATCTTTAAGGCGTGAACAATCGCTTCTAGCTCGATATCATACACTGGGTAATTCTTCTCATGAGTCTTCAACTGGCGCGAGGCATAGGCAATCACCCTACCCTCCTGCATCAAAACACAATCGATGCCTATCCTCGAGGCATCACAATATATGGTATAAGAACCTGAAGCTGATGGCAATACTAACACTGGAGATGAGGTCAATACAGCCTTGAGCTTCTTAAAGCTTTCCTCACACTCGTCCGACCACCTGAACGGAGCACCCTTCTAGGTCAATTTTGTCAAGGGCAAAGCAATAGAAGAAAATCCCTCCACAAAGAGACGGTAATACCCCACCAAACCAAGGAAGCTCCTAATCTCTGTAGCTGAGGACAGTCTGGGCTAACTCTGCACTGCCTCTATCTTCTTCGGATCAACCTGAATACCCTCACTGGACACCACGTGCCCCAAGAAAGCTACTAAGCCAAGCCAAAACTCACACTTGGAGAACTTTGCATAAAGCTTCTCCTCCCTCAATCTCTATACAACCACTCTCAAATGATGAGCGTGCTCCTCCTGGATACGAGAATACTCCAGGATGTCATCAATGAACACAATAACAAAAGAATCCAGATACGGCTGGAACACGTTGTTCATCAAATGCATGAACGTTGTTGGGGCATTGGTCAGCCCAAAAGACATCACCATAAACTCATAGTGACCATAACGAGTCCTGAAAGCTATCTTGGGAGTATCAGAATCCCGAATCTTCAGCTGATGATACCCGGATCTCAAGTCAATCTTAGAGAACACCCTGGCTCCCTGAAACTGGTCAAACAAATCATCAATATGAGGCAAAGGATACTTATTCTTGACTGTAACCTTGTTCAACTGACTGTAGTCAATACACATTCTCATGGAATCATCCTTCTTCTTCACAAACAACACTGGTGCACCCCAAGGTGACACACTAGGCCGAATGAACCCCTTATCTAGGAGTTCTTGAAGCTGCTCTTTCAATTCCTTCAACTCCGCTGGTGCCATACAATAAGGTGGAATAGAAATAGGCTGAGTGACTGGCACCAGATCAATACCGAAATCAATATCCCTGTCAGGTGGCATGCCTGGCAGGTCTGTAGGAAACACGTCCGGAAAGTCACGGACCATAGGAACAGAATCAATAGTGGGAATCTCAACACTGACATCCCTCACAAAAACTAAATATGATAAACACCCTTTTTCTACCATACGCTGGGCCTTCAGGTAGGAAATCATCCTAGGCACATACTCAATAGAACCTCTCCACTCAACCCTCGGAAATTCTGGCATAGCTAAGGTCACGGTCTTAGCGTGAAAATCAAGAACAGCATGACACGGAGATAGCCAATCCATTCCCAATATCACATCAAAATCAACCATGTTAAGCAACAACAGGTCCACTCGGGTCTCCACACCCCCAATAGATATAACACATGACCGATGCACATGGTCCACAATAATAGTATCGCCCACCGGAGTCGACACATGAACAGATATAACTAGAGACTCACGGGGCATATCCAGAAAATGGACAAAATATGATAAAACAAAGGAATACGTGGAACCAGGATCAAATAAGACCAAAGCATCTCGATGACAAACTGAGACAATACCTGTGATTACTACATTTGTGGCCATAACATATGGCCTGGCTGGAAGTGCATAAATACGAGCCTGACCTCCACCTGCACGACCTCCCCCTCTACGGAGGCCCCTAGCTATCTAACCCCCACCCTTAGCTGTCTGGACGGGTGGTGAAGTAACTGGAGCTGAAGTCGAGGGCTGACCCCTATGTTGAAAATACCCACCAAGGCGATGAGGGCACTGCCTCCATACATGTCCAAACTCTCCACACTCGAAACAACTCCCTGGAGCTGGAGACGGGGACTGAAGGAAACCCCTGGCACCAGAATAGCCACTAGAAGAACCATGCATAGAGGAACCCTGAACTGATGATGCTCGAGATGCACTCTAGGCTGGAAGGGCACTAAATGAAGGACGACCTGGATGAGAACTGTGGGGACCATGCCCCGAAGATGCACCACTATAGGCTGGGCGGACTAGCTGAGGAGGCCTGAAGGAACGACCTCTACCATGCTAAAACTGTCCTCTGGAAGGAGCACGACTGAAACTACCAAATCCACGAGGCCTCTTGGCCTCCCTCTCCTCTCGCTCCAGGCGGAAAACTGACTCAATATCTCGAGCAATATCAACAACCTGCTCGAAAGTAGCACCTAAAACTCTCTCTCTCTAGTCATCAGAATAAGGAGCTGATAAGTGAGGCCATCCACGAACCTCCTAATCCTCTCTCTATCAGTAGGAATCAACTCTGTGGCATGGCGGGCTAGATCTGAAAACCTCATCTCATACTGCGTCACTGTCAACTCACCTTAGCGCAGCTGCTAAACTGCCTACGCAGCTCGTCTCGGTGAGACTGGGGAACATACTTCTCTAAGAAGAGAGTGGAGAACTATTGCCAAGTAAGGGGTGTTGCACCAACAGGCCTATGCCTCCCATAAGACTCCCACCAAGTAAAAGCAGCCCCTGAGAACTGGAAGGTAGTAAAACGGACTCCACTAGTCTCCAGTATCCCTGCAGTACGAAGCATCCTATGACACTAGTCCAAGAAACCCTGTGCATCCTCACCCTCAGCACCAATGAATGTCGGAGGCTGAAGTTTACCAAATCTCTCCAACTTGCGCTGCTCATCGTCTGGCATGACTGGAATCACAAAATCCTGAGTTGGGGCAACCGTTGGGCTGGAACGGCCTCCGGGGTCTGAAGCCCATGAATGACCTGTTCAGGTGTACAGGAAGCTGGAGTCTAAGTGCCTCCCCCGGCCTGAGAAGTAGCAGCAGTAGAAGAAATAGTTACTGCATGTGCAAGACTGGTGCACACAGTCACAATCTGAGTCAGAGACTCCTGAAGTCCTAGAATCACAATAGGCACTGTCGGTGCATGCGCGGGTCCCACTGGAACATCTATGGCGGGGACCTGATCCTGAATAGTAGGTGGATCCATGGGTACTACCCTGACTGCTATACAGTCCGCACTCATCCCTCTGCCACGGCCTCGACCGCGGCCTCGACCTCTCGCTGGTCCAGCTGGTGTCTGGTCACCCTGATCGGTAGCGCGAGTCTTCACCATCTGTGAGAGAATGAAAACAACAGAAGTTTAGTTTTAGGAATCAACAGATTCGCACAACGGAATTCAAGAATGTGAGATTTTTCCTAAGGGTTCTATAGCCTCTCAAAGATAAGTACAGACCTCTCCGTACCGATCCGCAAGACTCTACTAAACCTGCTCATGATCGGTGAGTCCTATGTAACCTAGGGCTCTGATACCAACTTGTCACGACCCCAAATCCTAAGTCGGCCGTGATGGAGCCTATCATGATACTAGGCTAGCCAATCTACCACAAAATAACATAAGGACTTTCCCTTAAATTAAAAATTGTTCGATATTCCATAAAATTCTTCCGGTTTAACAGTTTAAAGCAACAAAAAAAATAAAAATAGTTTATACACTGCCTCAAAACCTGGAGCCAACTGTCATGAGCATCTACAAACATTACAACGTACTACTATTTCTCAAATTCAGTTCTTGATGATTCTAATGCCTTTTCTCGTATTTTCAGGCCTTGGTGCTCCATCATCAAACCTTCCTCCAATACAGGGATGAGCTCAGCAAACTTGAGGCTAAGGTCAAGAGCTTGCTGAAAAGAGGGACGTGTATAAGCTTCTAAGCGAGAAATGTGAAAGAGAAGTCAATAACCTTCGAGCCGAGTTTGACGCAACTCAAAAAAATGCCAACCTGGTGGAACAGGTAAAAATCTTTGAAGTTAGTGATGACGAGCTAGACATGGTGACTAATAGTTAGAATCTTTAGGCCCAGCAGAAGGTTGATCGGGTCGACCAGCTCCGGGCCGGGAAGGACGAAGTAAAGGCCATGGCTGAAGAGTGGAAGGGGAAAATGGGTCGATTAGCTTCGGAAAAAGAGACTGCCCGGGGGCAATTGGCCTCGATGGAGGCCCAACTTTGAGTGGTAAGAGAGAAAGCTGAGGCTCAGTCCCAAAAAATCGAAGACCTCCAGTCTCAATTGGGCTCAGCCGATATCAAGGGGGATACCCTTGCCAAGGAGCTAAAAATAGCCAAATCAGTGGCGGAAATAACTACAAAGTTGATGCTAAGGCAGCCCAGGATGCCTGAAAGCCATTATCGAATACGTGAAGTGGCAGTTCCAAAAGGAGGCTCTCGAGGAAGTTCATGGCCGGGGTTTTGACTTATCGGCCGAGATCGAAAATACTAAGAGGCTGGAGGCTGAGGACAAGAAGTTGGCATATCTCGAGGATGAGGAAGACTCTGAGGGCTTCGGCAGATATGAGGGCAGAGAAGACCCTGATGGCCCCGGTGATGAGGCGGACTCTGGCGAAGACCAGGCTGCTTAAGTGCTTTGTAGATTTTTCTTTGTTTTTGTACTTTTGTATTTTTTGTTGAGTTTGTTTGGCCTTTTTAAGGATCTTATATATATATATATATACAAGGCTCTTTATCCCTTCTACAATTTTCAAGCTTGTTTCATTTTACTTTTTTCTTTTCGATTGCAAAGATTTCGAATGCCTTAGCACATAATAATTAGGTCTTGTTCGGAGCTTTGAACAAGGATCGT
The DNA here is from genome assembly GCA_005239525.1 of Nicotiana knightiana. Taxonomy (NCBI): domain Eukaryota; kingdom Viridiplantae; phylum Streptophyta; class Magnoliopsida; order Solanales; family Solanaceae; genus Nicotiana; species Nicotiana knightiana. Next base: position 21,998 of record ML401379.1, on the reverse strand, counting down.
TCTCGATATAATTTTTTTTAAGACTCGTGGGGGCTTGGTACAACCGGAAGCTTTGCCTGAAGTTCTTACTTAGAATTTTTGGGATTATAATTTTGCCGAGGGTAGCCTTTGAACCAGTTTAGAAATTTTGAAGGCCTTGTGTTTCAGAAGTCTCCGAGTTATTTCTATAATGACCATAGCCTTTTAAGTTCGGGTATTTCCCAATAGGCTAATTATCTCGGGCTTCATTACCCGAGCCGCCCGGGCTCGCCCAGGATGACTGTCCCCGAGTGGGAGAGGTCATAACCTTTAAGTTTGACACTGCCTAATAGGTTTTTGTGCCCCCGATCTTTGACAGCTCGATCTGTCTGAGTTTTCCTTGGACGACATGTAAGGCCCCGAAAAATTTCTCTAAGTAATTTAGGATTTCGTGGTGCCAGGTAGGCTAATTATAATATTTTATGTGCTATTAAAATAATGTATATCAATTGTATATGGCAAATAAATGTATAAGTCATATAATAAGTAATGTGGGATCCAAGGAAAGGCCTAAGTTTAAGTCAAATTGGAAAATTACATAATAGGCTAAAATTCCAAATGAGTTCGCACAAGTCCACACTTTGAGCGAGCATATATAAATACATATATATATATATATATATATATATATATATAACAACCTATCAAATGAAAGGTATTCGAGTCTAGTTTCTAACTCTTCAAATCGTTTTTCATTTGGACATTCCTACACAAAGTTATGATCAAATAACCAAAGGCTGGATTTGCGATCAATTTCGCGATCACAAAACAACTCCGCGGACCGCATACGCGTCGCATAGTGAAGCAGAGTCAGGCAAAATATTATGTTGTCGCATATTGATTATGCTTTCGCATAATTGATTATTCTGTCGATTATGCTATCGCATAATGATTATGCTACAAGTCTGCTGCCCACATAACGATTATGCTATAGCATAATTGCACCACATAATTGACTTCGGGGGTCATTTTTGGAAATTTTCATATCCGAACCCATTTTGATAAATAAGCTTTGGGGCTTCATTTGGGACTATTTTTCTACTAAATCTAGAGAGAGGTGAGAGCATTTTAGAGAGAGAAATAGGGAACCTAGCCTTCCAATCACCAAATCTTGCTCAAGTCTTCAAGAATCAAGAAAGATAACCACTAGATTGTCCTCCATCCGGATAAGTCCTACTTCCAAGATTTCATATAAGAGATTATGAGTTCAAAAATATATTGTGGGGTTATAAATAGGCCATGCATGTGACATTAAGCTATAGTATGTGGGATTAATTAACTAATTTGGGTAGTTCCTGTTAAAATTGGTTGAGGGAAGTAGGAATTTCCATTTTCGGGCCTTGTAATCTGTTTCACATGTTAATTGTTTGATGCAATTCCTAAGAGAGTTACACCATGGGAAATCTTTATAATTATTAATCGATTTTCTCTATATCCTTATAGATTATTATTTCTAGAGGTGTTGGTGTATTGTAAAAACTTAAGGAAAGCTCAACCAAATATGTGTGCTAAACTTTCTCTCTTAAAATCGAATTCCATAAGTTCAAGTATGGTAGGCTCGAAATTCCTAATTTCTTGTAAAGACCCGTAAAATTTCATGGCTAAGTCCACTTTCCTATTTTAAAGCTTCATCATTTGATAATCCCAAAATATAAAACTAAGCACAACATTTCCAACACGGGACCACGGTTACGAATAGTTACAACTACTACCCAAATATATACAACCCACACAGTGTCTACGGAGTCTCTAAAGGTACGGAGAAGATTATACATACTTGCCAGCAACAAGGCCCCAGCTATACCTTTTACAACATAAGCAAAAGAGAATGATATAGACTACACACGGCCCCGAGAGGAAGTGGGGCTCATCGGATATGATTAAGGTATGAAGGGGAAACACCATTATGGGCGGTCTGAGCTACCTGTTGTGGAACCACCTACATTCATATAAATATGTAGCGCCCCCGGCAAAAGGGACGTTAGTACCGTTGAATGGTACTAGTATGTATGAAAAAAATTTATTCCAAGTAGAATCAAACAGTACAAAATTCGAAGATAGTCAGGGTAACCACATAAGTACCACACAGATATACAGAAAGTTACAAATGAAGATTCCACAGTTACTCATATTAATTATTCATCTATTGCGGCGTGCAACCCGATCCCACCGTACATTCACATTTCACCCTTATTACCTCTCCACCCTTATTACTTCGTGTTGCTGTGCGCAACCCGATCCCATCGCACATTCACATTTCACCCTTATTACCTCTCCACCCTTATTACTTCGTGTTGCTGTGCGCAACCCGATCCCATCGCACATTCACATTTCACCCTTATTACCTCTCCACCCTTATTACTTCGTGTTGCGGCGCGCAACCCAATCCCAACGTATGTTCACATTTCATAGCAACAATAACCAATAATTATATGAAGTCAAGGCACAATAATCCTTACCAACCAGTAATTCACATATGGTGTTGCCATCATTATTTAACTCAATTAAATCAATCCATAGTTTCTTTTCATCATTTGCCACACTCGGCCCTTAACAATTAGATACCTTCCCACATTAGAGTATGTTAACATTCTTTCATTTAGTAGAACATACTGCGATATTGACGTATTCGAACATTTAACGGACCTTACAGATGATAGGATAAGCACAAAGAATCACCCTTCACAATCGCAATTAGCATGGTAATCGACTAAGAAAAATCAAAGAATGAAATCTTAAACCTTGTCACTGTAGGACAATCAATTCACATATGCTCAAGAAAAAATTTCATACCGTATGCTCGGACACCAACAAGGTGACTCTACAAAGATTAAAGTTAGCCATACATACCTTGAATCAGAATTTCGCTTTAATTTTCTACAACAATTCACCGGACCATCTAGCACCTTCAATCTAGTTCACAATGTGGCATAATTGAACTTAGAATTCGGAATAATGATCATGTCTTGAACTCACTTGAGCATTCTATCAAATACTAGGCGTTCCTTTAGATTAGATGGCCTCATTTTTAGTGAAAGATTACTCTAACCCATTTCCTTTTACTAGATTATGACTAGTGGTTACATGCATGCAAGACTCCTACCCCCATCTTCATGAACTCGCCTAACTATGCTTCATTTTAACAATATCTGGAAATTAAGGTTGATGGGGTGGAAGCTTACCTCTTGTAGTGAAGAAAATGGTGTCCTACTTGATCAATTCCAGGCCTGAGTAGTGATGGAGGAACAAATTTGATGAATTTGGAACTCTCTCTCTCTAGAACCCACTCTCTCTTCTCTCTAATTTATCAGAAAATAAGCTTAAAATGAAAGGGGTAAATATTTTAATGAACTGGGGGTCGGGTATAAAATTATAATTTTAACAGTCCCAAAGCATAAATGCGGTCAGGAATGCTATCACATTCCTGCTATGCGGTCCGCATTCCTGTCGCATAAATAGCCCTTAAATGGGCCAAAAAGATAAGCAGACTGCCCAGGTATGCGACCACTATGTGGCCCGCATACCTGTTATGCGATCGCATAGTGCGTCGCATAACTCCCTCCGCAAAATCAAGGTGCAAGAATGCGACAACTATGCTTCCCGCATTCGAGAAATGTGATCGCATTCTAGGCCACATAGCTGTCCTAAAAATGGACAGCAAACTGTCCAAGTATGCGACCACTATGTAGTCTGCATACCTTTTGTCACGACCTAAATAGATGGTCCGCGACGAGCACCCGGTACCTTACTCGACCGAGTACCAACGTCACGTATTATTCTTATTACATCATCATATACACGTGACATACGGGCCTAATAGGCCAACATAATCATTTATAAACTCAAAACATAGGCTGACAAGGCCGTACAACCTTCCACGTATACGACATATGTCTACAGGACTCTAAGAGTACATATATCATAAAGGTCGGGATAGAGTCCCGCCATACCAAACAATACCCGTCTAAATCATACTAACCAAACAAGC